>WNLI01032233.1:0-11556 GCA_025802215.1 Wirenia argentea
GCGTAACCGTTTTTGAACACGTTACATGTACGTTAGATGTGTATAATTTAACATGTATGTGACTAATATAAAACATACAACATGTATCACGTGTAATTTTTTAATCACATAACATGTACATGTGCAATTTAATGATAAGAGATTTTTAATATTTTAAACACATGACATGTATCATGTGTTAAATATTAGACACACAACGTGTAGTATATGTGGTTACAACAGATAACATGTTTCTCGTTTTTAGAGTGTACCACCACCACCACCACCACCACCACCACCACAACAACAGCAGCATCGCCGCCGGTCTCTCTATACCAACCACCACAACCAAGTACCATCACCCCCGCAACAACCACCACCACCACCACCAACATCACCACGACCGCAAAAACAACCATGTGCATCCACCATCACCACAACCATCATCACAATCAACACCACCACATCAGCTATACCACCACCAACTTCGCCAAGTATCACCACCAAATCAAAGTTAAACTATACCAATGTTGTCCACCAACAAACATCACCACCACATCACCTACCACCACCAAGTATTACCACCCATCGAGGTCAAACTACCAATGGTGTCCACTACCAACAAGCACCACCACCACATCAGCTACCACTACCAACTTCGCCAAGTATCACCACCACATCAGCTACCACCAACAAGCATCACCACTAAGTATTACCACCCATCGACGTCAAACTACCAATGTTGTCCACCAACAAACATCACCACCACATCGAGGTCAAACTACCAATGTTGTCCACCAACAAGTATCACCACCACATCAAGGTTAACCTAACCTATAATGTTGTCCACCAACAAGTATCACCACCACATCAAGGTTAACCTATAATGTTGTCCACCAACAAACATCACCACCACATCGAGGTCAAACTACCAATGTATGTTGTCCACCAACAAACATCACCACCACATCGAGGTCAAACTACCAATGGTGTCCACTACCAAGTATCACCACCACATCAAGGTTAACCTATATATACTGTTGTCCACCAACAAACATCATGCACCACCACCTCAAGGTTAATGTTTTCCTCCAACAAGACACACCGCCATATCATGCATGGGTAAACTTATAATGTTGTCCATCATCAAGTAGGCTATAACCACCACGTCAAGATTGCTGTTTCACGTTCACAGGTCCGTGACCTGGTCGGCATCTGCAGCTGTCCCTCCCAGTTCCCCATCATCAAGGTGTGTGAGGGCAAATACAAGGTCGGCGTGTCCGAAAGTCTCATTTTTGTTCGCGTAAGTTTCACGTTAATAGCCTTTATCGTTTCAGTTATTTGAGCCACTTCTTTGGGGTTAGAGAAGTACTACACTTGACATGACTGTATATATACTGAGCAATGCTTTTCTGGCCTGGATCCCCTTACACTTGCGGGGTTCAGATGGATCGTGCTCATTTTTATAGGGAGTTTTTGGCCATCTCATTTGGAGGATCCGTGAACGTTGACCACTTGTGGTTCGAAACGGCTCACCGGCATGTAAATTAGTTCTCTAGGTACACGCCTCGATAACAAACACACCTATCACCACCTGAGCATGTAGCCTAAATAGTAAATATAACCGTCGAGATTCTAATTACGCCACATCAGTGACGATCTGCCCAGAAGGCTGATCTGAAGCCCGATGCTATCAAATACAGAGTGTCGTCATCCCGACGCTTGCATGCGATGGGCTAACGCCTATATACAGTATAACTACCGATGAAGTGTATCGTGGAAAGCCTTATATCGTGAGTTACACTCACGCACACGGACCGACAACAGCTCACGCACCGGTGATGAAGAACCGGAGCATCAGTCCTGTATGGAAACCTGGTTACCAAATATGGGCAAGATTTTTCCCATCATCCATGACAATTAGCCTAATGAATGGACATTGGACTCTGTAATTGTGTGTAGGTACAGTTTGCCTTGGTATTACTGCGGAGGAAAAATACAATTTCAAAAAATACAATGTAGGCCTAAATATAACTTAACCCACACCATCATTTATCATTAACAGATTTTGCGGAAGCATGTGATGGTACGGGTAGGGGGAGGATGGGACACATTGGCTCACTACTTGGACAAACATGATCCGTGTCGCTGCCATTACATGGGTATGTATAGTAGTGTACAGTGTGGGAGGTTTGCGGTTCAAATAACGCTACGGGAACAAACATAACATTGATAACAGTGGGCGCAACCACATACTTTGACTATTAACTTTATCCGATGTGGTTCACCTATAACTTGGAATATATACACGACTGAGACGCGGAGGATCAGTGGTGCGTTATGGGTGGTTAGGGCTTTTTCAGTCTTCGCGATTTTTTCCACCCACCCAGGTAATGTTTCCCACTGATTTCTCCTTCGAGTCCTTGGCCTTATGGTCGAGTCATTTGAGGCATGGTGATTCGCAAACCTTGACCACTTGTTTGGTCAGACGCGACTCACTCGGTGCGTAAATTTGATCACGCATCGAGAACAAATGAATACAAAAAAGAACAAACATATCGAGTTTGTATCACATACATGTATGTCTCTCTTGTTTTCGTTGGTGTTCTTAGGCAATGCATCTTACACGGATGCATGGGGTTCACGTGTAGACCGATTGAATTTTACTGCATTGGAGAATGTAGCATTATGCTGGGGCAGGAAACCTGCAAACGCAGCGAATATTGTAAAGGGTGTGCTGTGAAGTGTGAACTGAAATAACGTCTTCCCTAAGCAGTAAGCATGCTCCAAATAATTACACCTTGCGTTGATATTGAGTTGAAATGATCTTATTAGCAAACAAATTGCTAAGCCTTAAATTTCGAAGTCATACTGTATTATTGTACTAGAGTTAATCCATAATCATTATTTTGATTGTATGTCTGCTTCATTTTCTTCGAATATACATCACATTACAAGTAACATGTATAGTTAATCTCTTTAAGGCTTTTAAGTTGATCCTCTATTTTTGCTGTCAAACTCAAATTAATATACTGAACATTAATATAACAGCAAGTTATGACATTCTATTGAGCATTTTACCGAGGATATTGAATCGTTAATCCAGCTTTTGGGCATGTCGCCATTTTGAATACAAAGCCACTATATATTAAAATAGTCAAAGGAGGTTATCTAAATTAACGGGATGATTGTAATAATGGTTCTTCCGGTACGATGAGTGTGTATTAGAAGCGTGATAAGACCAAATACTTTACACTTGACATGTGTATCGGATCAAAGATTAAAATGGCCGACAATGTAACCACCGAAGGGGGTAGATGGAGTGTCTTCCGAAAGGCCACCCAATCCCGGTGACAGTGATTTAGGCAGTAGGAATGTCGACGTTTATTCATTGTATTCTATGGTTTCTAAGGGTCTTGGCCTGGAATCAAAGTGTTTCAGTTTTTATCTCACTTCAAGATTTTAATAATCGCTTGACAAATATTAATAAGTAGCCAACTAATGTGAATCAACATACATTGTATACGATTTCTTTCATCTAAGTCGTATATCATTATTACAGCAACTACTGTATATTATATCAATTTACTGAACGAACCATTTCATACAAAGATTAAGGTCGCTAAAGAATTTGTCTACATCAATTAATGCAGTTGACCTTTTGGGGTTGTTTTGTTTACTAAATGCAAAATTTCAGCAATTGGTCTCAACAGAGATATGTACTCAACATTGACTGGATGTGGAATCAAAGTTCTAAACCCAAATGTCTCATTTTCAGGTCACCGGTTCGCAGCTATGGGAGGAGTTCGCTCAAAAACGCCAGGCGTCCCTGAGAAACGACCTCCCAAAACAACACGAAGCCAATCCGTATGTGCTAACCCCATTCAAAACGCGGTTACATCAACTGTCTTTCACAACACAACCGTCCCCGAGAGAAGAAACAGTAACGTTACTGAAGTCGGACATGCTGTGGTTACTGATGGCAACAGCATTATGGTTGAACGTAGAAGTACTGGTGAAAGGAACTCCGACAGCCTGGAGCGAAACAATAATGTTACTCCAGTAAGAAACACAAATGTCACTGATACTAAAACCAGTACAGTACGTGAAAGACGTAGTAGCGATACCACTGAGTATAATACTATGGAATCCTACAAACAGCGGTATAAAAAGAACAAAAACATATCACAAACCAGTAATAAGTATTCTTCTAAAGCAGGATCCGAAAATTTGTCACGGACTAAAACGCCAGTTGACATAGACTCGGAACATTCCAAAACCATAGCCAAATTGTCATGTGATTCTAAGTCCAATACATTACCAAGAAGTAGAAGTAAACCCGAAACTTTAGTTGACCATATCGACAAAGATCGCAATTATAGGAGTAAAACCCCAACTGGATTACGATCGAATAGTATTGTGAATAAATTAGACTATGTGAGTAAATATCGGAGTAAAACTCCAACTGGAATAGAGTCAACTGGCTATCACGAAACGTCATTGGATTCCTACAGAAAGATGCGTGGAACTAGGAGAAAAAGTGAAACTGACACAACTAGTGACGACAATGCTAATTCAATAGGGTTGTATGAACCTATCGACATAAGAAACAGAAATGTAAATAAAATAGTAACTAAATTAAAACCTACCGGTATAGCTAAAAAGTTAGAGTATGTGTATTCAACACGTAATGGAACACCTCCTAAATTTACAAGTGATAATAGTTCGGAAAAACAAAATAACATATCGTCGAGCACGACCCCATTACTGATCAATAATGAATGCACAACTAGTGACAATTTGAACACAACACGAATTCCGCAAATACAAAACCGTGATACCGAAAAAGAGGTCAAACCATTATCAGATAACATCACCGGTGGAAAACCGGTCTTAAAACCGAAACCGCGAACGATCGTGTGTCGTAAACAATTACCGTTTGGTCTAACCAGCGCTCCTGCTACTTCTGCAAACAGCTCTTGCTCAACGGTCAACAATTCCAACATGGCGTCTGAAAGTGACACTTCACCCAGTTCAAATGAAGATTGCTCAAATGTGCAGAATTTCAACGAAGATATTGTAAATAGTGACAGTGATAATTTACAGGAACACTCGGCTGAAGACGGGTGGCCTGGGGAGGGTGGGCGACGACTTAGGATATCCACGATCATGGAAAGGTGGGTGTTGGTTACAGTACATTTCAAAATAATTATTATTGTCGTGAATGTGTTAGCTCAACTGATCTGAAACTGGTTTACAATATTATCTCGATGGTTATAGCTGTTTTCATTATACTCGTACACGAAGTCGATGTAGTTGGCCGTTTGTGTTTCCAATGGTGACCTTAGGCAAATAATTCCACGTGTAGTCACATGCTGACTCAGCTGTATACGAGTATCGACATCATAATAAGTAAGACAATTAAGGCCAATCTTTCTTCGAAACTATCAGGACGTAAAAGCAACCATGTATAAAACGAATTTCAATGCTTACATTTGACATATCTAGATATACAAGTGTGCGGTATAGAACACATATATGTAAGTACTGAAGACATGATCTAATATTTATATAATTACATATTTACGCAATGTCTACGTAAGGTATAGTATGCTGCACATTGTAGTGCATACATGGAACATTGTGAACATATTAATATTGCATTGAGTTATTACCCCCGTGAAGGTGTACTAAACAGTGTCAAGTCGTTTATTGATACGTCGCATATATAGAACCACAAAGCTAAGTGTAATATAAGAAACTTGCTCCGCAGGTGACACAATAAAGTTAATCTATGAACTAACTTATCAATAAAACGTCTGAGGCAAGTTTGTGCCTGTCACCACTTGTGCACGGTGGCATGTGTAACGCCAATCCCAAAGTCAAGCTACCCCACAAATAAGCACAGTCGTTATTTAGTCAAATCTCTCCTTGGTATTCGATAATGATTGATATCTATTGTGAGGCATGGCGGTATGTGGTAGGACGGTATAACGGTAAACCGGTGGGAGCATACAATGACAATACATTGATCTTGGCAATAATGATTTCTTTTCGCTCTATATGTAACGTGAGTAATAACTAATGAGAATTAATAATAAAGAAAGTGTAGTGTATTTTATCAGACCGTAATGTTACCTGATATATGATAGGTACTTGTGTAAACTTTCTTAGTAATAGTTACCTGTGAAGGTTGACCGTATTCCAATCGTTTATAATACTTGTTATGATTATATCCAATTTTTCATACACATTGTGAAAAGACAA
Organism: Wirenia argentea; assembly: GCA_025802215.1. Lineage (NCBI taxonomy): Eukaryota > Metazoa > Mollusca > Solenogastres > Pholidoskepia > Gymnomeniidae > Wirenia > Wirenia argentea. The sequence goes on from WNLI01032233.1 coordinate 6,247, forward strand.
CTTAGTTTAGGACTTATTATAGTAGAATGTACTATGTACATTGTACATCCAATGCGCAGGACAGCATGTGTCATAATATTATAGCGTAAGGCATGGACGTGGTAGGACGTATAACCGGTATAATATATCATCAAAATTAAGTTCCAATGCTATAGGATGTAATCATAGTTTAATGATGTAAGTATCACATACAAATATATATATATATTCTTTTTACAAACAAACATGAGTCTGCATGTATTATACTCATGTCATCTAAAGTTATTACAGGATGGGTCTTTTAGTGATATAGTTTGGCTATGGATATTATGGATTGTATCTTAGGTAGGCAATACTGTATTAGGTATGTTCAGGGTATACGTTATGTTCTAGGCTAGGCTATTTATTTGCCAATCCAGTCATTTAAATCTTTGTATTTGAATGAAGCAGTTCCACTCTATACCGCATTTGAGACAATGAGAATTTAACTATTTATATAAAGATGATAATCTAACACTACAAACAAAACAAAACAAAACAAAAGAATCAGAAAACGTATAGAGCACGTTTAAATGCAAATACATTTAAATGCAAATTCAGGTCGTTTCAAATCGCAGGGCCATATTCAAATCTGTACCGCCATACATACCATCAATAAGCAAGGTTCTATATTAAGTAGGCCCTACGGTATTATGCTTGGGCATGCAGACTATGCTTCTGTAGCATGTTTACCATTAGGGAATTCGTCGTCGTTCTCGGAAGTCCCCATTCGTGCCACGACAACAATCCACCGAAGACATGTCACCATTGCATTGTCAAAACACGATCAAAAGTTGCATCATCATCATCATTGTCATCGGCATCGTCATCGTCATCGTCATCGTCATCGTCATCGTCATCGTCATCATCATCACCATTATCATCATCATCATCATCATCAGTCGAAGTCTTTCACTAAAACTGTTATTGTTTCAGCAGAATACGCAACCCTTGCTCTCCATTCAACAGAGTTAGGTTACACGCATGGCCAAAAGTGTATTAGTGACCACTTTTTCATGTTGTACGTGTAATGGTAAAAAGATCATTTTTTGAGTCAAGTTCAAAGGTCTTCCACGGGTCAAATATTCTCTAACAATGGAGTGTTTTATACATACTAAGCCATTGGTTTTTTTATCATGAACAGGACGTGGTGTATGCAATACTGTTAGTAAGTCAAAACAGACCCAGAATCTGTTCACAGTCGAACAATTTTTATGAGTCTACTAGGTGACATTTGACCTTGAACATACGTATATTATTATGCATCCGTATTTTCTGACTAACAGATATCGGACAAATAATTCATACTCCTTCATGAGAGAATGTCAACGAAACACTCCATGACGCATTTTCATCAATTATTAATTTCGACCATTCATGACCCCACACATGACCCCACACTTTGACATTACATATGCACCAGGTGTGGAAGGTAGGCCTATTGTGTGTACAACTATCACCATATAGCGATGTAAATTAATTCAAAAGAAAATCAAGGTACATGGTGCTATGTACTTTTGGCCATGACTGTATACCAGTTCTTCACCAGTGGTTTTTTTTTACAACGACGTGACATATTCCAACAATTCATTGATTTACTATTGTTTTTTCAGGTCTATCGAGTGTGAACCGGAGCCGGAAGTCTCTCCAAAGATGGACGACACTGGCCAGATCAACATCGATGAGATCAGCACCATGTCGCTGGCTCAGTTCAAGTCGTTGCTCAATACAGCCTTGGCTATTCCTGGAGAAACAAACACCACTACCAATGAACCCGTTTCTAAAGACTCATTACCGCGAGATTCAACCGATAACAAGAAAACTAATGGCAAACCCGTGAAAACAGATTCGAATAAACGCGAGTATAAGCGACCTAGTTCGCCGTTACGAACGAAGAACGGTTACAATTACGCGGTACCGCGAGCGCGATCCACTCCTCCTGTCGAGAAGTGTGTTTCTAGTTCGAGTTCGGAAAACAATTTGGATAGAGATGGCGATCGTGTGTCAAGGCCACGGAGAACTTTGCCGTCAGCGCCGTCCGAGAGCAACTCTGATGTTGTAAACAAAAGTGCTAATCAATATTCCGAACGTGGGAGGTCACTGCCCAGACCCGGAAGTGCCAGGGCTGTGACCCCTGGTGCGATTACCATTCCGGTTACACCAACATCCATCCCGCGACCAAAAAGTCCGTCGCGGCCCATCACACCGTCCGCAATACCCCGCCCATCGTCAGCAAAAACGCGACCCATGTCGGTAGATAGACTAAACCATAGTTCAGACAGACTTAACCAAAGTTTAGATTATGATACTATCCGCATGAATGGACAAAATCGACGCAGTACACAGAGTGGTAGTAGCAGTGATGTGTCCATCCCATCTAGACAGAGGTCAAGAACGCCTTCGTCTGTTTCACCTGCTGTATCGCGTCCGCAAAGTAGACCGTCCAGTCCAGGTCCAAGAAAACTTTCTAATTCGCAAACAACGAATAGTAATCCTAATATCACTGAAAAATCAAGAACACTCTCAAACAGTACTTACAATAATCAGCCTGAAACACCACCAACAAATCGCACCAAACGTCCAGGATCTGCTACTAGGCGAGTATCAGCACCAACTCGACCAATTGACACCCCTGACGGTTCAAACGAAAAATTGAACGATAAAACGAGCGACGCAAATCAGAACACTTCACGAAAACAATCGACAGGTTCAGCGGCGAAAATAATCGCCAGTCGTAAAACACCATCAACACTTGGAAAGGAAAACATCGACGATAACAACCAAGCAAAGGGTGATATTGGAAACCGTGGACGGGCGAGAACACGAGAAATTGACAGTTCGCCTCGTACTCGCCCTAAAAGCGCTGGGCCGAGGTTTTTGCCGAAACCCAAGGAAGAATGTCTAATGATCACACGAACTGAAGGGGGACAACATGTCGTACAAATGAACAATAACGATAGCAACACCAAATCGCCTTACCAGCGACGGGCATCAACTGGTGTCCGAAATGTTACCGATGTAAAAACGTATACGGACTCTCCCACAAAAAGTTTACCACGAACGTATCGTCAACTTCCCAAAAACCCAATTATCCGTCCCCAAAGCGCAAGGTCGCGCTCTATGTCCAGGGACAATAGTTCGGAAGAAGTAAATAAAACGCCAGTAAGTCCGGTTAACGAGTCACATCGACAAATTCGTCCGGGTAGTGCCAAGTCTTCAGACAAATCATCGTACATTAGGAGACCAGGTAGCGCAAAACTATCTGATAAATCAAATACCAAAGATAATACTGACCCTAAGACTAATCAACAAAATACAACCAATAACCCCAGACCAGCAAGTGTTTTGGGAAATGAAAAGTCTACAAACCAAAGACGACGCTTACCATCTTACCCCAGGCGTGCAATAACTCCTAATTCTTATGATTACGAGAAAGATTTGGAACCGAGATCTTTATCAGAAATCCAAGACGCGTTAGGACTTACATCGATGGGCAATAAAAAATCATCCAAAGATGATGTCGTCAAAACGGACGAGAAAATGTTTAAACGAATGGAATTCTTGTTCGAAAAATACCGACAGAAAGAATTAAAAGACTCTGTCCAAGCTGCGTATGAAAACAGGCCAGAGATAGTCGACAGCGAAGACAGTGAAACCGCTTACACCGCGGAGGATGAAGCATCTTTAGACAGTTATACAAATAAAAAGTCTGACGATGACGATCTGTACAATCTGAACTCGACAAAAACGTGCGTTGAGAACGTTGATACCAATGGACTCAGCAAAACTGATATATGTAATGACACGACTATATTGTCTCAGCATGAACTTACCACAACACCAGTGCCAAACTGTAACTATCCCACAGACGTTACCTTACCAACCAACCACAAACCTAAAGTGTTACTTGTCTCATCCCGGGAACGCAAATCATCGTCGAGCACGTCCGATGACAACACACCTAACCAAAGTGTATTCATCAACCACATCAAACAATTCAATAAACAAATGAGTTGTCTTCCCTCGTCGAAGACACCCACGATCGACTCACTCGAAAGTGGTTTAGGATATGATAAAGTTACCCAGAACGGTAGCGACCAGTGCGAGTATTCCAGTACGGTTATAGATCGTCAGGACTCGGTAGCGTCCCTCTCTGACGCGAGTCATAGCAGCAGTACGAGTGGGTGTAGATCCGAGACTCCAGTACCCAAACTGTCCAAACCACTTACAACCGGGCGATCCACCCTTCTCGTAAAGAAGGATAGATCTGGAGGTTTGGCGACAAACCGAATATTACTTCGTAGTGTATCTGCAGAGCCCAGTACGTCACATCAGCATACATACAATGGGTATTTTCAGTCGAGTTCGAGTAGTATTGATGAAGATGCATCGTATTTTTAAAGGTATACTCCAGGCAAATAGTATCTTTTGAGGGATGATAGGGATGGTATTGAAGATCAAATTAAGTCTACATACTAAGGCAGTATCTTAACCCTACCCCTAGTATGTAGTTGCCAACTACTAGTTGGACTACCTCTGGTTAAGGAGAGCATCTCCAGCTAAGACGCTCTTCTTAACGCGAGATGCTCTCCTTAACCAGAGGTAATTCAGCTACATACTAGGGGCAGGGTTAAGATATATGCTGTCAGCATGTAGGCGTAATTTGACATTCACTGTCATCCCTCAAAAGATACTATTTGCCTGGAGTGCCCCTTTAAGGAAAACTGTGTTATCAACATGGCGATTTTTACGTTTTTATATTATCGCGTACACTATGGCGCCATTGTATATAATTCGCATCATTGGTAGGTGAAATAATTTGCTATATGCAATATGCATGTGATATACGGTATTGACTATCGTACATGGGGTGATGGTGTCCCAGAAAGAATAAACTAAAATTTTGCTGGATGGCCACGTTAGTGTTATGGGACGGATATAGATGATGTTGGTATCGCTGAAAACTTTAAATATTAGGCTATCTTTTCTTTAATTATAAGAAGGCATTGTCCAACACTCCCACTGTACCGCACTACCACACGCTCCCATACTACCACCCCACCACACACAGACACTCTACCACCCCCTCCCATGACACACTCCCACTTTTACTTTTTTAAATAGTGGGTGTCCGATGTCAGATTCAATACAAATACGTCACTTCTGTCTAATACCTTCATTTTTGGTTTCTATTATTTTTACATGCGACGAGGGAAGGTAAACCTGGAGCTTTAACCTCGGACACGATAATGGTCGTGGATGGTGTGTCAGTGACTCAGTCGGGAGGTGAAG
>WNLI01032344.1:0-11554 GCA_025802215.1 Wirenia argentea
CATAATGGTTTAACTATTTGAAATCCGCGAGCGATTCAAGCCTCTTTTAGAGGCTGCTTGTTTTCTATAATATTTGTGTAGCCTACATGATAAATATAGCTATCAGTAGTTTGCATAATTTGACAATAATTTATCATGCAGTTAACTGACCTGCAAGCGAACCCAGTCCAAGCGAAGACCGCGAAAGTCAAACAGTTCGTTCTCCTCCACTTGTTTGACGGAGAGAGATGAAATTGTGTTGTAGAACGAGGAGAGGATGATTGATTCGTCTTCTGGGCACATGGTCATTTTCTGGGGAGAAATTGTTATGATTAATAATTTGTGTGTCCTTGGGCAAGGGATGGATTCAATTATTCAGATTGGTTTAACTGACAGAGAGATGAAATGGTGTTGTAGAAGGATGAAAGGATGATGGATTCGTCTTCTGGCAGTTACACCAGTCCTAACTATAACTAATCTACATGAATAGTGTGTCACCTGTATCAGTTGGTCAAGATGTATGGCATCGTACCCAGATAGGTATTGTATGTAGTATCTCTGCATCACTTGGTTGTACTTTTTTACAAGAGCTGCAAATTGCACAAACACATGTTTATTATAATTGTATGTCTAAAACAAATAGACAATCAGTGGAAAAAAGTCTAATATCCCTTTTCTAGATGGCCAATAACATGGTCGATTGTTGTACATACTGTACAATACTGTGCCCTCATGGTGTAATGGTTAGCACACCGGTTCCTGTCAATGATCAATCGACGGGCACTTCGGCTGCGGGTTCGCACCTAGGCTGCAATCATTCGTGGGATTTGCGAGATTCCAGCATGGCAACGTTTCTGAAAGTGCGGTATAAATGCACACTGTTTTTAATACATTAGCTTTTGGTGGTTATATTCCAGAATGAGTAAATGGTATATCATATTTACTGTCTAGGTCTCTCTTGTGTGTTCGCCATTTGGTTACACACATATGCCTACCACCTAGAGCATGACAATAAAAGTTTGCACGTTTATTTACTAGTATGCAATCAGTTTCAATGGAAAAAAACGTGTTTAGTATACAACACACATTTTGGGAAATGGAGATAAAAGAAAAATGATAGCCCAATTGTATACTGTTGCCAACTATCTAGATTTTGGAAACCAACATTTTTTCTCATTTTGTGCCAATAACAAGCAACATGGGCAGGTGATCAATCCAGAATGATAGTCACTTTTCCAATAAAGTATTATATGACCAACACAACATTTTAGAATGGATGACCAGCATTTTTGTATTTTTGCCTATATAAATCATTTTAGAATGTGTACAAACTATTTATATTTCCCAACCTTTTAGTTCCTCCATATGAAAGAGCAATTCTGGCAATTGGCGATCAGCGAAATCTTCGGTTGACATTTTAACGTTGTGGCGTTTTGACGGAGGGTTACTAAAGTGACAGAGCAGCCAATGAATCTCATCTCGCGCCATCACCAGGGCTTGGAACACGAACAGTGCCTGGAAATGACAATATAATGGCAATACAATAGTAATTACTAATTAGTAAATACAGTACCCGGTAGTGATTATGAATGACACTGGATGGGAAATATGTGTGGATTCAGTTGGACATCCCGGTTCTTTATGTGTGGATTCAGTTGGACATCCCGGTTCGTTATGTGTGGATTCAGTTGGACATCCCGGTTCTTTATGTGTGGATTCAGTTGGACATCCCGGTTCTTTATGTGTGGATTCAGTTGGATACGCCGGTTCTTTATCTTATATCCATTGACATTGACAAAAATTACAGGGATAAGGCCCGATCATGACGACATGATTTTGCCGACACACACACTATAAATAAGTTCTACCAAGACTACCAGTGTTTGAAGCTTCAAACTCGACCCCCAGGATAGTCTGCTTGAAATTGAATAACTTGCTGGTTTATCAAACCTCCATTTTTATTTCCATAGACTCATTTCGAAGGTTAGGACTTGAACACTCTTCCGTTGACTACACCAAGGTAGACATTAGACTGAGAGCATGATGATCGCAAAAATGTTCATCAACCTGGTAGTTTTCAATAAGGTTTCACTTTTACACAGTCAACTCACATTTGGTTAGGTGTAGACGTTTCAACGTCGATGATTATGATGATGATGATGAGGTGATATTTGTAAACGCTTTCAATTAATAAATATTGTCGAAAGACGTTGTACATGATTTGTTAAAAATGTGACTTAAAAATATGCAAATAAATTTAGTAAATATACACACAAATATGACAAACAATATTAAAAACATTCAGTCTATGGACACAGTTGCCATCAAATACAGTACATAGTAAATTATACAAGATTGCGTTTTAATTATTCAGTCTATACAACATTTCAAACATTGATACATATAATTTGTAGCCTATAAATTGACAAATGATAATAAGTATTGCAATCACGCGGTAAATAGTGATGTTTTTAGTTTGGACTTGAACTGATTCTTGTTTTGGCATTGTTTGACATCGACTGGCAGGGCATTCCATAGTTTAGCAGCTCCTGCTGCGAACCATCGCCGGCCTAACTCGATTGTTTTTGTTTTTGGAGGAACCAATGTGATAGAATTTGACCGACGTGTTGCAATCTTGAAGGTTTTGATATTAGTGAGTGGTTGTAGGTATGAAGGGGCTGTAGAGTGAATACATGAGTATTGAGTATGCCTGTAAGATGAGTTTGAATTCTATTCTCTTGTGGACAGGGAGCCAGTGTAAGTCTGCCAAAACTGGAGTCATATGATCTCGGCGTTTGGTGCCGGTTAGTAATCTAGCCGCCGCATTCTGAACCTTTTGAAGTCTTTTGATCTGATAATCAGATTTTTGGCATGATTGATCGGTTCAATGGTTTGACCTTGAAATGTAATGGAAACAGGAGGTAATGGACGTCTGCGGGTAGCCGGTGACAGTAGCAGGAACTGCGTTTTCTTCGAATTTAGTTTTAACTTATTTTGTGACATCCAGTCAGCGGTAGAATTTAAACATTTTTCAATGAGTTCAAATTTTAGAGTTTTGTCGTTTTCATCATCGATGTCAACTTCCACCCAGAGTTGTGTATCATCGGAAGTGGAAGTGGAAGTTGACAACGAATTCTGAAAGGCGTCTTCTTCGTGACTGATGTTCCAGCGGCTTTCACGTCATGAATGATGGTATATTAATTCTACTTTCAATTGACAGATAAATTATGAGTTTTTGCACAGTAAACCATTGCATCGATAAAGACGTGGATGAAGAACATTTTGACTGACAGAAAGGTAAATCAATCATAGTGGCAAATGAATCCCTCTAACCCCAATATGATAAACATGTGAAATGGCACATGGTAATTTGTTCCAATTTGCACGGTAAGATTGCATGAAATATTAATTCTGAACTGCTGTCCAATAAAAATAAGCATGATCTAATAAAAAAGAAAGCACATACGCCTCTAATTCAGGCGAAACACCATGAGAAATTTTCCAATTTTTCGGGTCACAACATAATTATAATAATATGCACAGCTTTACTTCCCGGCCTATATACAACCCGTGTACGATGTAGGTACCAATTTTACAGACTTGGTAAACTGAGGCTAGGGAAATGTGCTCTCATCCACAGAACACCGAGAAATCACTCAAAACAATTTTCAGATACAACGCCGATCGCACAGTCCGAGATTCGAACCCACAACCCTGGATACCAATATAATGAATAAGGTAACAATGCTTTAGCCGACTGAGCTATCCCCGCCTACCATGGTACACCATGAGCCTAAAAATATGATACAAGTATCATATAACCGTACCTTTGGTCCGAGTAAGCCTGGTTGGTCAGTGAAAATGGAGGCCAATTCTTTGAGGGATGAGCGCAGAAATTTTCGCCGTTCACGATGAATTCCTGGCCTGTGGAAAAGGCATTTCATAACGTTATAACAGGATATCTAAAGTTCGTGAGTGAAGACAGGTCAGTACAGTGTTAGCCTGTTGGGTGATCTGTAGCATACTGACACCACAGAAGCATTGAGGATAATTGACGACATACAACAGAACTTCGATGGAACGTGTAGGCCTATTGGCAGGTCCTGGACCTTTAAACACATGTTAAGCCCAATCATTCATTCATTCATTCATCCAACTTGTCTGCCAAGTGCCACCAGCCCACTACTGTATATTCCCTGCAGCGGGAGACTGACATGCAGTCGACTGCAGGATACTTTGTTCTTGCCTAAAATGTTTGTGGTAAATTCTTCAGCAATACAGTCAGTGGCATTTTTTGTATCATTTTGGCAGTTTACAACTTAACAGAACTAAGAATTGTTGAATCCCCAAACAGTTGTTTCTCGAACTCTAAGTGGGAACAGCTCTGATTTTACATGCTAATTTACGATGATTCTCCCTAGTTTAACCAACAATAATTTATTGAAAAGTTTGATCAGCACCTTTCCTCTTACCTTCCTTGCTGTCACATTTGGCGTATATTTGAAGTGAAGAAAGTGAGTAATAGAAAGACCATCCCAAACAAATCTAGCAAATTCTATATCACTTGTTAATTTAGATTTTTAATATACTGTACAGTATGTAGTATTGCACTGAGGGAGTGTTGATTTTTTGAATTTGTTAATTGATTTAATGTTTTTAATGCCTATGGTATCATGGTATGATTGTAATTGTATTATTGGACTCACGAAGTGTTAAGAGCAGACTGTTGGAATTCCCGCACCTCTGTCACTCGTTTGCCTTGCACTTGATGCTGGCTGCAAACATGAAACAGAAATAGACCATACACATTTGTGTTTTACATGGCAAAAAAGATACTTCTATGTTGTAGATGTCTATAGTGTTTTTTAGGTATCTATATGTGTCAAATACGATAGAACTTTACGGTACAGTACTTAGGAAAATCAGCCATTTTGGCAATTGCAAGTCTCTTACAACATGGTACTCCCCTAACTTAAATCCTCATGTGGCCATTCACGGCTGGGTAAACTGAGGCATGGTTATCCTGCTTTGCCGAAGGATACATAGATACCTCGGTTTCATAATTTCATCATATGGAATACAAACCCAGAACCTTCTGCTTAAAAAGCAGATGTAGCCCTGAGTCCCCGACTGACCTGGTGTCGTATGTTGTCTATGTATCATAAACCGCCACCTGCCATATGATGATTGCAATTACGATTTGTTATATCGCATGAATTAGGTTACCTACTTTATCATAAAGACTGTTGTTACATAATTATTGCATGTCACTACCAGTGTATAAAAGATCGTCAGTTTTTGTTACACCGTAGAGGGAGAATCGGACAGGAATATTCTGGCACATACATCGTACAATCAGAAAACTTATACGTCAGTGACTCAGTAGAGGTCAAAATTCTAGACACGTGTGGAGTCCGTTCAATAATCCAGCTTTTTTATTTTCACAATTTTGGCGATATCACAACTATAAGTTCTTCTAGTGTGTTTCAAGCATAGATATAATGTAAAATCATCTATGATCTATCACTAGATGGAATGAATTTTGACTAACAGAACATTGAGGGGGATTAGGCCATTACATGTAAGTTAATGCCACCATTATGAACTTACCCCTTGAGTCCCTCAAAGAAGGTATTGATGTAGCTGTGTATGTGTAGAACCTCATCACGACAAAGCTGTACAATGTAACCAGACTGGAGCGCGATCTTCCATAGGTCCCAAGCTTGGGGGTCTGACAGGTGTTGGAAGCACAGCATTAGGCCAACTGGGGGATTAAGGTACATGAAGTTAAATTCAGCGCTGGAAATAAGCGGTAGAGTAGCGCTATTTGCTACTCAAAATATGATATTTAAATTAAGTAGCTTTTTTTGGCGATTTATGTGCTATTGCGAAAGATTTTACCTTTTGTCACCAGGGCATCTGCCACCTTGTCCAATCAAAAGGGAGTGAATGGGACAGAGCTAGAGGAGAAGGGGTATAGAAGATATCTTGTGTATCATTAATCTTAAATATCTTAATTACATTATCGCAGATGTGTAATGACGCATCATAATGATTATAGGTCTAAATTACATCAATTAATCGCAATGTTTGTAAAGTTAATTCGAAGTATTTCACATTCAGATTCTATTCTAATTTCAACTGTTGCCCGGATGTGTAATGACGCATCAATAGAGCTTACTTAAGATACTTTTCACATTTTATATTCACATTGTAATTTCACTTGTATATATAATCTAATATGCATCGTAAATATCGTTAATAATATTGTTAATGTAATAATTATTAGGCCGTAGCAGTGGTCCACAGGCTTGTACATAGGTTAGGTAGCCTTAATGAAAACCACTATAATAAATTTTTAATAAAAAATAATAATAAATAAAATAAAAGTAATAACTTTTCAAATCACATTAATTTAGATTTTAAATGGCCAAATTAAACAATTTCACATTCAAAAGAATTTGTGTGATGGTTATTCTACTAGTCTCTGCGTAAATGTGATATCAAATTGAGAAGATTCTTGCACTGGACATTCTTGTACATCGCTCACCGAGCATGAGCACAAACAATTAAAATTGGCCGCCACAATTCATCGAGTAAACACCACACTTGAACGTGAATACCAACATGAACAAAAATTAGATTATTAATAGGTACTGCTTTTATACTGGCATTTTCTGGCACAGCACGTCTTTTATTTTCTCATGTAACACTCATGCCAGGACCGTGCCGTGCCAGAAGAGTTCAGGTCTCGAGATGGGCCACATTACCCGGCACTGGATAGTACAATTATTTTCTTATAATGTAAATTATTAAATGAATGCGGGCCACTTTGGGGCCAATTTTTCTCGAGTAACAAGCAAAAATCAAGAATTCCACATATTATTGACATGTGCGAAGTATACATTACATAATATTTTACTCAAGATACGACCCCGCGGGAGGTTTTTTTGTGCCAAACATTGGTTTAAAATACTGGTGTCCTGTGCCAGACAACATCTATGTAAAAAGGTATAAGATTCTATACTACAACTTTTAAATGGTAGACAGTACTGTATTAACTAGCTAGTCTATAATAGGGTAAGTGATGGACAGAAGTCCAGTGCTCGAATTACATTTTACACATTGGATCGCACTACATATGGTTGCAATAGATATTACATCGCAGTACGCATGGTTACACGAAAAAATGCATCGCATTTGTTAAATTTGCATCGCACTTGCATAAAATATCATGTTAAAAGTTGTTTCATATTGTTTTACTACGACGTATAAAAAAGAAGTACGATGCAAAAAATTGTTTATATCGCAAGTACCAAGCTAATTGCGATGCGATACCGCTTATTTCAAGCCCTGCAGAAGTCCCATGACAATGTACAGTATTATTATAATATACTGTAGTGCATTCCACAGAAAAAAGGTTATATCGTAGGCTATTATAAATCAAATAAAACCATCAAACATGTTAGCCACTGTAGTCTAGATACATAAACCCTGTAAATTCTTAAGGTACGTATAAATATTTTGTATTTACCGTGACAAATATTTGATTTTAAAAGTGATATTTGAGATTCTTATGTCCACAATATTTGATTATACAATTATCATATTAAGGTTTACAACATATATCTTCTATTAAATATATCAAATACATATATTATACATATATCAATAGGCCTACATATATTTATTTCTACAGTGAATATTATATACTATAATGTACATTACATTTACTACATTACAAGTATAATAATGCCACTTAAACCAGTTATCACAAATTTGAGAAAGATTACAATCCTACGTAGATTGGTTTAGATATAGATACAACACCGGTGAAAATAACAACAGGTACAGTATTCAAGGACTGATATTATTAAATTGTGATTTACTCCATTAAAAGATCATGTAAATTCTCAGTTATACATATAAATTGCACCAGTAAATTTGAAATTGTAACATGTTATTGATAGTATAGCATTTTCATACGGCCATTTTTATAACCAGTCACAAACTGCACCAACCACCAAGGCTTATGAATCGTTCTGCTCTAAATAAGCATCAGAATTTTTCACTACGTGTCATAAATAAATACACTTTGGTACACAAATGTAAATGATCAATTGAAGTCATTCTGCGTGGTGTAAATGATGTATGTAAATTATGCGTTAGCCTATGGATCATCCAGTCTCTCCAAAATTGGGTATCCAAATTTAATACACAAGTGGTCGCATAATTGCATGTGCATGTTTACAATCCGATTTCATTGCAGATGTGTAAATGACCATTTAATTCATCCCATGACTCTGCTCTAAATATCTGTTAGAATTACTTGGCCGATCACACAAATACACCTTCGTACATCCATAACAGTACATACCTGGGGTAAAATTATCCGGTCAGTCACATAAATGTGCACGTTGATTTTAGACAATCAGATTTTAGAATCATCAGAGGACTAAATGACCATTTAATGCATCCCATCGCTCTGCTCTAGATATGTATCCGAATTACTCGGCCGATCACACAAATACACCTTCGTACATCCATAGCAGTACATAGGCTGGGTTAGGGTTATGCGGTTGGTCACATAAATTTCATAATCAGATGTGTAAATGACCACTTAATTCATCCCATCGCTTTGCTCTAGATATGTATCAGAATTACTCGGCCGATCACACAAATACACCTTCGTACACCCATAGCAGTACATAGGCTGTGGGAGGTTGTTAAGAAGCAACCATTTGTTGGTTTTTATGTCGTAATATTCCACGCAGTCAGAGTAGAGGTTTTCTTTAGACCCACGCCGCCGTCCACCGATAGCGTAGATTTTTTCATCCATGACTGCTAGGCTGGAAAAGAAATATTAACCTTTAAGGCTTTAATCTTACTTACGGAGTCCTTGAGGGCCGAGTGTACAAGAACCCACCAATCTGCTCGGTTCACCGACCTAGGCTGTTTCACATATTATGCCCACTGCCCACCTGAATGTGTCGCATTCTTTTTCCACTATTCATCGCAAGGTTTCTTTAGGTCGTCCCACCGATTTCTTCCCCGCTGGTTTCCAATTCATCACAATGCAACAATCATCTGAACCCTCCAATCTCAATAGGTGATCAATCCACCTCCACCGCCTTGCTTTAATGATGTCCGTTATCTTAAAAACCTCTGCTTGCTCATACAAATGTTCATTAGAGATTGTTATTTGTCAGAATATAAGAAGAATTCGACACAGACATCGCGTCGGTTATAATAATGTCAGGCCTTTTCGTCAGTAGACTCACTACGATCACTGAACGAGTGAGACATATAACTGCATGCACGATAGATCGACAGCAGCATCTAGGCCACGGCACAATCAAGATATGATCAGTTGGTCTAAAGTAGCTGAAAGTGAGTTGGTGGAGAAACCGGAGAAAACAACCGGACGTGGGCAGGATTTTTCTGTAGGTGAGCACTCTACCTCTGGGGTACTGTCCTCCATCTGTTATGAAATGAGTTTGGCCTCTGTCCATCCAATTTATTTATTTTCCAACATTCTGCACCATATGTACAACAACACAAAGTCATGTGAGGCTAACCATGTTTGAAGCGAAAGTCATAATAATATTAGCGGAATTCCTCTGCAGAAACGGAACTTCCCAGAAGTGGCAATTTTGGCGGGAACTTCTTTTAAGGGGCACTCCAGGCAAATAGTATCTTTTGAGGGATGATAGGGATGTTATTGAAGGTCAAATTAAGATTAAGACAGTATCTTAACCATACCCCTAGTATGTAGGTGGACAACGTCTGGTTAAGGAGAGCATCTCCCGCTAAGAAGAGCATCTTGTGAGAGGTAGTCCAACTACATACCAGGGGTAGGGTTAACCCTTTCACTGCCACATAATTTTTCACCAGTTTCACCCAGTGCCACGTAACTTTTTCAATTATAACGTTATAATAATTTTCAATTATAACGTTATAATATGGGTTACATAGCTTAATCTTCCACGTATGTTGTGTGTATACAGTGTAGGTACATACATATTACACCTATAGAACAGAAATCCGAGATCGTACATGTAACGACATAGGCTACCTGTTCAATGTAGGCGCATAATCTATAGGCTATAGCGCAGTAGATCTTCTAGTCTACTCGTATAGAAACAAAAAAAAAACATGTTATGTTATGTGTGAGGAGATGTATAACTAAGGGCGGGTTTAGTGGATTCACGAATTAGTGGGTTCACTAGCTCTGTATAGTGGTTAGAACGCTGTCTCTGTCTTCGCGTCCCAGAGTTCATGAGTTCGAATCCTGCAAAAACGGGAATTTTCCACGCAATTTCCACAGTATCCTCATGATTCTGACCGACGGGTTACTTCAAAATGATGAGCGTCGACTTGGGTCAGATGCGCACGTCTATATATGACGTGACATGAATCTATCGTATTTTATAATAATATCAGGTGTTTTAGTCAGTAGACTGACTGCGATCACTGAACGAGTGAGACTTATAACTGCATGCACGATAGATCAACAGGGACATCTAGGCCCGGCACAATCAAGCTATGAACAGCTGCAGTCTAAATTGGCCGAAAGTGGTGGAGAAACCGGAATACCCGGAGAAAACCACCGGACGTGGGCGGGATTTATTCCATCTTCCATTACGGGAAGAGCCAGCAGAATTCCTACTAAAGCTACCTAGTCCATAGATGCTCAATTTAGCCACTGAACTAGTGGAGGCAATTATGGGTGAGTTCCTTGCCCAAGAGAATCACAGAATCACATGGAAAATGACACAAACATTTGCCGCGGCCCAGGCATGAACCCGGGGCCTCCGGCACTGTAGGTGAGCACTCTAGTCTACCAGTGACCTACCCCCCCCCCCCCATTTGTATGTATTATGAATTATTATCGTACGCTACGAAAGGAGACACGAGGGAGGGGGACATCAGAGCCGGCACTGTAGGCGAGTACTCTACCAGTGACACTCGGGAGGGGGACATCGTGATAGGACATCAAACCGGGCGTCTGTTAGTGCGAACAGGGAGAGGACATGGTGGAGAAGCAGGAGGGGACATCGGGAGGGATACGGGGGAGTGGGACGAGTGGGTACGGGAAAGAGGAGAGGGTACGGGCACTGAGGTGCTTAATTGGAGGCATGGGGCACGGGGAAGGGATGTGCGTGGCAGGGGGCAGAAGAGATGGGCACTGATATGGAACGCGGGACAGGGAGCATGGGATGGGAGGTAGGATGATAGAGGGGATGAACCAAGAGAGGTCTCACGGCAGGGTCATGGACGGTAGTGGGACACGCAACGCAGAAGGGGAGGGGGCTATAAGGGATTCGATTCGAACCCACGATCATGCGTACCATTAACTGTACCAAATAAATGACAGTCCCACACTTTTACCGACTGGGGTATCCCGTGTACAGATGCAGAGAGCATGGCGATGGTGGCACGAGAGAGAGGCATCGGAAGGGGTAGAGGCGGGTACCGAGGCATGGCACATACACGGAAACCAGGATCATGGTCGGACTGGAAGCACGGGATGGCGCCATGGAACGGCGACACGTGGGAGGGGACACGTAACATA
>WNLI01032455.1:0-11549 GCA_025802215.1 Wirenia argentea
CATGGCAACTGTCAGACAGTTGCAGACGATGCAGACCATAGCCGCACCTCTAACAGGGATTAATGGGACACATAGGCTGGCTATCCTTCGCACATTTTGACGCAATGTACGCAATAGTTAAAATTGACAGGGTCAATGTGAGCGTACTTAGAAAACCTTTGAGGCTAGTAATTTGCTAATAACTTTGTAAATATTACAAAACTTGAGGGGTGAATAGACTACATGATATTCTAGGAATCTACAAAATTTCACATTGCGCATGCGCACATTGACTATTTTATAGGCAATCTTATTTTTTGCTTATTTAGCTATACATTAAAAACGGTACAGTCGATATAAAAAAATCGTCCACTATTACATTCGCTAGGCATCACTGAGAAATCGTACCAATATACACGGCATTAGCCGGGGAAAATACTTACTGACTGGCGTTGGAAGAGGGGCACCTATTTTTTCAGTTTTAGCGCTATAAAACGCTAAATATGCAACAGATAGCGCTAATTTTTATACCATATCTAGGCAGTAGTGATGTACACGTCGTCTTAAATCTCAAATATTGACATCATAGTCGCAAATAACGTATTTAAAGTAATAAACACGAAAATATTTCAGTTTTTTACTATGATTTTATACGTTATTTGCGACTATGGTGTCAATATTTGACCTAGTGACATGAAATTTTAATACGACGTGTACATTACTACTGCCTAGGTTTCGTATAAAAATTAGCGCTATGTGTTGCATATTTAGCGTTTTATAGCGCTAAAACTGAAAAATAGGGGCCCCTGTTCAAACGCTCAGCAGCAATTATTCCCAGCAGCGATATACATGATTATTGGTCCGATTGCTCAGTGATGCGTAGCAAATGTATTAAAGGAATAATTTTTCATATCGACTGTACCGTTTTTAATATACAGCAAAATAGGCCAAAAATAAGATGGTCTATACAATAGTTCCTGTGCGCATGCGCAACGTGAAATTTTGTGAATAGAATATGATGTAGTATATGCACTCAGCAAGTTTGGTAATGATAGACGCAGTAATTACGAAGTTATTAGCAAATTAGTAACGTCAAACGTTTTCTAAGTACGCTGTGGGAAAAACTGCGTGGAGATCCTATGCAGGTCGAAACCCGGAAATTTGACAAGAGCATGCGCGTTCCAGCAATTATATGCAGACAGAATGAACTTGTACTTATGTCACAACGTTGTTTTAAATCGTAATTTCAGACCACACAATGCGAACTGTGTTGATTAGTTTGTTACATTAGATATACTTTATTACATATCACGTTTTGTTGAAGATGGTACTATTGAAAAACGTATTTTTAGGAATAACAGTACAGATCTATATTTTCTCGCGGGATATTTTTTACGACCTTGGTGACCTCATTCGACTTTGGTGACCTCGTTCGAAAACGAGGCAAACGACAAAACGACAATCGTCATGTAAACGCGTTTGTACCAAACTGATGTGTAAACAACGGTAGCCTACAATACGTTTACACTTACATCCGGGTTACTTGTGTTCGAACACTATCCGCAAAATCGCGTGAAAAAACCGAGCGGCACAAATTCGCCGTTTTCGATCGTCTTCGAATAGGTCTTAGTATGCAGGATTTGTACACTCAACCAACATATACGGGTATTTAGCCTACCAGCTCGCTTATGTACGGGGCAGGCTCGCTATTATTAGGAAATTAGGTCCCTATGGCTATACATTCGTTAACTACCTCGTACCTGTGTTCGATTGAGCTTGCGTTCCAACATGTCTCTGTCCGTCGTAAGGTGAAGGAGATGGTTGGTCAGATCTCCCAGGCCTCCCTTTATTCTCGCATTCATTTGCATCTGTGAAAGACAAGAACAAAATTTACAAATGTTACATCTCGAGCAACAAATTTTACATCTTGAGTGAGAATCTTGCGAAAGAGAATACAGAAGAGTGCCCTCCCATTGCGTGTCCTCCTCTCGTATGCTCTCCTCTAGTTTGCCTGTACAATCAGATTTATATCAGTTTCAAAGCAGATCGATCTGGATATGAAATTGCATTGTTACTAGTTACTACATAATATACTGAGATCTATTGATCGATTGTCATGGATAACCTCTTATCAGTATTCAGTCGTGACCATATGCTGCATGAGATGAAAAAAGTAATATTTAAAAAAATTCATTGTCAGATTTTATTTGTTAAAATACAAAATATGTTTGCCTAATTCTAACATCTTCAAGATTGGGATTGCTGTGGGCGAGTGGGTAGAGGCGCTGGCATCGACAAAAATCATCTATACGAGGTGTGGGTTCAGTTCCAGGGGGGCGGGGTGGCCATATTAGAAAGAAAAATTTGTTATGTCAAACTGCATTTATATCCACTATGACATTTCAGCATTGCATGTCAGTAAAAGTCTTTATATAATTTAACTTGTCAGCAAAAAACTTGCCACCACTTTTCCTCTTCCATCATCATTAACCATTGATAATTTGCACATAACATATTTGTATAACATTTACTTGATCAATGTCTATTATTTTAATGCCAAAGGTCCATTATGGTACATTATACAAATCCTAAGAAAAATATCATTAGTTTGTGTACTAATATAGGTACTGCACAAATGTCAGACTATAACAATAAAGCAGTGATATTTTTCTGATAGTCGAAGTTATAGGAGGTTAAGCTGGGAGAGATTAGACCACCTATGAGGAGTTTAATATAGGTCAAACCATCTGCGCATGCTTCGCTGTTCCTTGTTTAACATTACTGTTGTTGTTGTTGTTGTAGTTGCTATTGTTGTTGCAACGTAACTGGTAACATTTCATAACCAATGTGTCATTTTTTATGGTGAGGTTCTTTGTTTATACATGTAAAATATTATATTAGGGAGTCTTGATTGTTTAACTTTCACATGGAAACAGTAGCCTATTTCCCAATTAAATATGACAAGTTGATTCTTATATTTCAGGTAAAATCATAACAATAGACAAAATTAATATCCATGAGAAATATCTATGCGTGGCAAAAAGTGGTAAATAATTGGAGGATTTTTTTTGTTTCCTTTCTCTCAAGATACATGATCTCATTACTGTATTTGGCATTTTTGACACATTTTTCTAAAATGTCAAATATATCAAATAGCCGCACAATTGGAGTAATATTACGTATATATAACATATAATGTAGTACTTTATAAGGGTATACTAATGGCCTCTTAATTTCTCAAATCTGGTTGTACGGCATAATGCATTCATAGCTATGAATTAATCGTATACGAAATATATGTACACACCATATATTTTCGATAAACCTGTTGATTTACAATGTAAACAGGTTGCATGTTGTTGATACTGTATATACGTTGATATTTTCTGGTAAACAAGTCCAGATTGATTGGAATAGTATCAGAATTATCATCTTGATCACTTGCTACGTATGATAGTACATCCCTGATGATACTACACATGTATACACAAACTCATTTACTTGATTCATACATGTGTTTAATGTGAATGTTGTATGGTAGCATGTTTACTGCTAGCCTTGCTAGGTCCAGGGACTACTATGATACTCCACACTCAAATGACAAATTTTACGCATGACTATGAGGTTTCCCATAGGTTCTTGTTGACTACTTCTAGGGTCATACTTGGATACATCCACAGAACTTTACCTAAGAAAGTTACAGGGAACAGGAAAATACTTACACGCCACTCCTAATCCTTCCAAGGCCAGGGTCTCTCCTCAGCTAGACAGGATTCAGAGGACCGTGGACAGAAGAAGGCCATCTTGCTACGTTTAGTAATCTGTTCTCACACTGCCACCGTGTGTCCATAACATCTCAAAACTCTGTAAATAACTGTGTTGTATTTTTTCATCGCGTGGCATCCATCATAGGTAAAAATTAGTATTTACTAACGAGACAGCGATATGTACCAATATCTCCAAAACTTACCCTCCAACCTGTCAGCTCCTTTTTGTTTGGATAACCGTGTCCATAAAATCTCAGATCGGTTCTGTTCCTAGGATTTTTCCAACATATCTCACATACATCAGTCATATTTAGTATTTGCTCATGGCGTAATGAGACAGCTATATGTACCAATATCTCCACCACCTCTCCAGAAGGCTTGAACTTGTCAGCTCCATTTTGTTAGAATCAGTGTGCCACCTTGTGTCCATAAAATCTCAAATCGGTTCTGTTTCTATGATTTTTCCAACATATCTCACCCACATCAGTCATAGGTATTGAGTATTTATCCATTATTATTATTATTTGAATTTAGAAGTGGCGTATCTCTAGATAATCTAATTGACGCCACGGTCATTAATTGCTTTATAGACCAACAATGCTATTCATAAAGGACAAATGAAGACTCTCTGTGGATTCTGATCAGGTTGTTATACTCTATGATATTATAGACTAGTTAGTTGATTCATACCTATCATAATAATCCAATTGTATTATTATATTATACTATTTTTTGTATACCTAAAATTAAATTGTATATATAGAAACAAATGTAACATATTATTAGTATTATTATTATTAGTAGTAGTAGTATAGAGAAAATGAGTTTGTGTTATTGGTTTTTTTTAGTAGATTTTCATAGTAGCTGTTGTAGCCTAGGTGATTAATATGTGTATCTTCTTGCCTGTTAATTAGCAGTCTTGTACCTATTTTATATCTCTATATATATATATATATATATTTTTTTTTTGCTTCTGCAGACTGACGTGAGTACGCAAATGGGTGACTCGCGCTAGATGGCAGGCCAGCCCCCACCCAGCCAGGCCCAGCAGAGACTACCTCGCTCTCCCTGAAACCCACCGCCCCTGTCCTGTTTCCGCTACCTCATAGCCGTGTTGTACGCTCGCTGCAAGCAGCGGACAGAAATGACCCATCCACATACCTATCACTACCCAAGGCTCACTTCCGCGTCAGGATGAATACTTTAGTGGCTCCCCTACCGTGCACAGACTAGCTCGGGAAAACAGTTCGACTCGCCCAATCTAGGATAACAATCTCTACTATACTCTTGTAGATGACACCCCTTATTGTACTGAGCTTCCGTCCCCCATCACGAACGGAGCCTCAATACCAGCTCATCCTCCAACTATGATTAGAAAAACAATTATTTTAACACTTAATAATATATAGCACAATGTATTTAAATAAGCAATAAACATTTACATCAAATATATCGAATGCAGTCAATACACACATATAGTTGGAGGAGCTAGCTCTTCCCATTATGTGGCTGTTCCCTCGAGATTGTATCCCTATGATGTCACGGTTTCGGAAGCTATCGCCCCAACCTAGTACTGTGTCCGTCTCATCCCTTATCAAAAAACCCCACTGACGAGAGAGTGACTCAGACAGGTCAGATGTGTTTTACGGATGACCATATCTGGCCGTTGCTATGGGCCAGTCTACACCAGAGCCCTGAGGCACGAATCCATGGCAGGAGAGTAAAGTTGCCAGGAGGCCGAGTCAGCTCCGACAGTGCCAGACTGCGAAGGCGACGACCCGACACGCAGCGAGAGACACCCACCACGACCCAACGCCAAGGCTGCCTCATTAGTAATGTTACAGTTGTACCTCAATTTTGGGGACTATATTTATTGTAGTCTATTTATAGATCTCTATTTGTAGTTCTGATGAATTTAATTAGGGCGTCGGCATTTGTTTTTAAATTTGGAATCAGTATTTCACTTAAAGTTGGGTTTACATTTCCGGAGTTCTCAATTATTTCATGATGTAATATATTTCGTTCATTTATATAAGTTGTGCAATTCATTATAAAATGTTCCACATTATCAACTGTGTTGCATGTTGGACAATTAGGTGTGTTCACCAAATTCATTTTGTGCATGTGTGCATTAACTTTGGCATGGGAGCTTATTAATCTGTTGCGTTTAACATCGAGAGATCTATCCTTGTCAACGGAATTAGCTAATCTGTGACTTTCTTTCACATCACTTATGAGTGCATACATTTTACGTGCATTGGCAGAATTAGACCATTTGTGTTGCCATCTATCCATGAATGCTGGTTTATTAATTTGAAATGATTGTTTTGCTGTTATATTTATGTTTACATCAATTTCTGGCTTGCCTAAGGCAGTTTTGGCATGGATGTCTGCTATATTATGCTTGTCAATACCTACATGTCCGGGAATCCATTCAAAAGATATCTGTTTACCTGTGGTTGTCATTTGGTATAGGATTGTTTTTATCTCATTAATTATTCGATTCTCATCATTGTAGCCATATTTTCGGATATCTTTAAGCACTGTAAGTGAGTCACTGAATATAACTATTGAGTTAAATCTGGTGGGTTGAATATACTGAAGAGCTAATAATATCGCTGTAGATTCTGTTGGGTTAATACCTATATAGTCGGAGAGCCTATAGCTTTTACACACCTGTATGTGTGGGATATTGTAGGCAGCAGCTGCTCGTCCAGTACTGTGATTATATGACCCATCAGTGTATATGTGCAGTGAATACTGCCATCTATTGATTTGTCTGATTGATATATCAAGTTTATCTATTTGTTGGTTTGGTGATGGGAGATTCATAAGGTTATCTTGTATCTCTGTTGACACAACAAACTCTGGAAGCAGCCATGGCGGGTGCCCATACGGGCTTGACGATTGGATATCCCTATGTATATAACCTATCGATGTCAATAAATTATTGGAGGACATATTGAATGGTAATCTTCTGTGCTCGTTATCAGCGAAATTATAAAAGTTATGCCATGTCAGAGGCAGTATATCGGTGGCGGAGTTTCTAAAAGACGATTTTAAGTGGAGATAAAATTTAAAACACGCTCTTTCACGACGATTGGCCAGTGGCGGTTCATTGCATAATATCTGTAGAGCAACTAAGGGGGTAGATCTCATACAGCCTGTCGCTATTCTTAATGCTTGACATTGTATAGTGTCAAGGGCAGATAGGACGGTGTCGCTAGCTGAAGCATACGCTTCTTGGCCATATGACATACGACTCAAGACCAGGGTTCTATACATCAAGATCAGAATTGAACGGTCTGCTCCCCATTTAGTACCGGATACTGAGCGCATTAAGTTAATTGGAGACTGACAGCGAGATTTTAGGTTATCTATATGAGGTTGCCATGTCATTGTGCTATTGAACGTGACTCCTAAGAATGTAACTTCATTTGTGGAAGTGATTATATCATTACCTAGCCGTAGAGTTCGATCCGTAATAACCATTGTTTTATGAAAAATGATGAATTTTGTTTTCTGCGCTGCAAATTTAAACCCGGAGCGCTGTCCCCATTCTTTAATGGCATCAAGGTTTTTTTGTAGTGTTTTACAGATAAAATTGAGATTACTTGAAGCTTTATATATTGAAACGTCATCCGCAAATAACGACACTTGGCAATTATGTACCACGTCCGGTAGGTCATTAATTAGAAGTGAAAATAGTGTAGGGCTAATCACCCCACCCTGAGGTGTGCCATTATCTATTGGGTAAGATCTGGAAAAAGCGTTATTGACCCTCACTTGAATTTTCCTGTCACAAAAGAAATTTTTTACCCATCCCAGCATTAATCCATTTATTCCAAATTCGTTCATTTTAATCAAAATCCCATTACGCCAAGTGAGGTCAAACGCTTTTTCCAGATCCAACATTATAGCTCCCGTATATCCTTTACTGTTCTTAAGTACTTCATTCTGCAGGCGGATAATCTGATCGGTTGTCCTACGATTCTTCCTGAACCCACTCTGGTGAGGGGAGAGGATATTGTGCATGTCCAGAAACCAGACCAGTCTCCGGTTGCACATTGTCTCCATAATCTTCCCTAGGTGGATTGTTAATGACACAGGCCGGTATGAATTTACATCTTGGGGTGGCTTTTTCGGTTTAAGTATTGGTATCACTATGGCCAGTTTCCAGATTTTTGGGATCTGCCCAGTGCGAAAGGATTGGTTGAACATATCTAGAATACAACGTAGCGCATTATCTGGAAGATTGTGTATTAGAGTGTAGCTAATTCCATCGATTCCAGGTGCGGAATCTGTATGTTTAATCGCAGCCTTAAGTTCATGTAACGTGAATGGTTGATTTAAAGGTGAAGTATCAGATTGAGTATCGAAATCTGGCATATTCTGTTCTATCTGATTCTTATGAGCCAGGAATATAGGATCGTAATTGGTATTAGAACTGTTATTACAGAAAGAAAGAGCAAAATGTTCTGCTTTGTCTGTATCACCACTAATTGGCACACCGTTTTGCATAAGGGTTGGGATTGATTTTGGTACTTGATTGTCTCCCATTTTTTTTAGTTGATGCCATATTTTCCTAATGGGTGTAAACCTATTTAATTTTCCACAATATGTTTTCCAATATTTGCTTTTTGCTTGATTAATTGTATTAACTTTGTCATTCCTGGCTTTCCTATAGGCTGTAATATTATCTATTATTGGGTTCCTTCTATATTTATTCATTGATTTTTTAACGAGTTTACAGGCCTGTGTACATTCGTTTGTCCACCATGGGACTCTCAATCTACCTTCCTGCCTTGGTTTATTACGAGGAATACTATGATTTGCGGCCTCAGTTATAAGATCACATACATTTGTATTAAAGACGTCTATATCTGGATTTTGTAAATTATTAAAATTGACTACGTTTAAAAAATTTGCATAATTTACCCAATTGGCCTTTTTAGTATTCCAACTGGTGGAAGTGTTTATTGTATCATTTCGAGTTATGTTGTGACGTGACCGTATAGACCAATTGATGATATAGTGGTCGCTACCCAAGTTATTGTCCAAATCTACTTCCCACGTTGAATTAACTGCGAGTTCTTGACTAACCATGGAGAGGTCTAAGGGAGTAATTTTCATGGTGATTGGGTTGATCCTGGTTCCGGTACCATCGTTTAGAATGACCAGGTCCAGATCATCCATCAATTCCACCAGAACTCTCCCATTGCTACAAATATGATCGCCACCCCATAGATAGTGGTAGCAATTAAAATCACCACCTACTATCTTGGGGCCAGGATACTTATTGAACAACGTGGTGATATTTTGTTTTTGGGTATTTAGGTTCTGGGAGGAATTATAGATATTAAAAATGCAAATAGAGAAGTTAGGGATTGGAATGATGGCAGCATTCATATCTATTGTTGAGTTAGCATTAATATTAGTCATAATGGGGTCCTTTACTTCGTAGCTCGGTATACTGTCATCAATTAAAATTGCGCATCCACCGTAAGTATTTTGAAGTCTATCTCTACGATAAATCACATAGCCAGGCAAATTGAATTTTTTCTTATCGTTTAGATGAGTCTCTTGTAAAAGAATTATTATAGGTTTTTCAGGCATAGCGTCTAAGTATTCTAGGAACTGGCCATATTTATCAGTGATAGATCTACAGTTCCATTGTAAGATTGTCACATGGTCAATACTATTGGTTTGTTGATTGTTTGCCATAGAAAACAATATGAGAAAATTAATATAAAATAGTAGACAACAAAATACTCGCAGAAAGGATTTATTTATCGCCATTGTCTTTCCCAATTAAGCTAGCCAATTCATGTGCGGTGATGTTATTTATATTCAACATGGTATTGGCTAGATCTAGAATAGACGCGATTGCTGCTTGGACATCTAATTTGGACTGTAATATGTGTATGGTTGCAGCGATAAATAGAACAACCTCTTTTGTAACTACACTATTATTTGCAGATGGTTGGGTATGATGAAGGGGCCATCTGGGGATATCATTTGTTTTTGGTCTTGGTCCTGCGATATATGTACTATTGTCACCCTGTTGGTTTATGTCACTGGCACGTTCATTGTCTCTAATGTTGTTAACTTTCTTACGAAATATCTTTTTCTTGGTGCTTCTGTTAGTACTTGTCGCAGATTCTAAATCTGAGGTTTCATATCCGGATTGTCTTGCCATACCTGAATGTTGGTTAGGAGGACCCATAGGAGTCTGGTTTGGATTGTGATTAGTGTTTTGCCTAGATTGGTTATCATTATTACTGGTAGATTTGGCTTGACTATTGGTAGGAGGGTAAATCCTGCTGGTATTAGAATCACTATAATAGTTTTGATTGTTTTCTGCTTGCATATTTTTCTCCCATTCCTTGTACCGCCGTGTTGCCTCGGCGTACGTCACCCTATCAGTCACCTTGATATCTATGATATCAAGCGCTCTCTGTTTTGCCGGACATCTACCAAAACCAGCAGAGTGTGGCCCCTCGCAATTAGCACACTTTTTCTCAGTAGCCTCACAGACGGACGCATTATGATTATCACCGCAATATGCACATTTCTGTTGGCCCCTACAGTTTTTAGCCACATGCCCATATTTCTGACAGTGATAGCAGCGCACCAGTTTCTCATTGTAATCCCTGGTTTGGAATACATTATATCCAATGAAGACACGGCCAGGTGCATTCTCCCCCTGGAATACAAGAAGTACTGAGTTAGTCGCTTTACCGTCTTTCTTGAATCTGTGGACATGTTTTATGGTTGGATAGGCCTCAGATAGTACAGTCTTTATATCACTCTCTAGAAGGTCTCCATGAACACCATTTATTACCACCTTTGTTACATCTAAGTCAGGCTCAACATATATCTTACTAGTAATGGTGTCGGCCGGATTCTTTCCAAAGCGCGTAGCTTTGAGAATTTTATCGGCCTGGGTCATGTCGTAGCACACTACTAATATATCCCCATATGGCAGATCAATCATTTTGACAACGTTGGAACCGACTATTTTCTGAATGGCGTCGCCCTTTACCAGTGGATTCCATTTGGCTAGTTTCTGATCAGAGTTGGTAAGACTTACTCTTACTGTAACATGCATGTTACTGGCATGTTTTTTGGGTTTTGGAGCATCATTAGTTGGGGTAGTAGAATCTCTAATACGTTTAGAAGCTGATTTGGGGGTGCTAAATCCATCTTCAGAAATCCACTGAGAAAGGGAGTCGATGCCCTCTGCCATTTCATTTGGTTTGTTCACCGGAGGCCCAGGGCCTTCCTGGGAACCCCCCCATATTTGGCTGGTATCTACAATAAATACTATATATTTACAGAATACAAAATAAATAAATTAGGAATAGGTGCAAGAAGAACAATAGCCTCACATATGAGACAATAAAAAGTGCAAACAGTTGAAAGACCCTTAAAAATTGGGTAAACTTAAAAATTTAGTGACCTTTAATAGGCCTACATAGCTATGTACACACTTAGTGACACTATAATCAAAGCGTAAAAATTTATAGATCAAAATTTGCAGAAAAATTTATGCTCTCGACGGTCTCGTTTGACAACCGCTCCGGAGAAAACCACCCGCCCAAACTGTGCGGATTGCACTAGAACCCTACACAGTGATGTTTAGCCGTTACCCTTACATGCTATACAGGGTCTAAAACTCACCAGTTCCACTAGAAATTTAGAGAGAAAACACAAAAAAATTATAATTTATGTCATACCCCTTGTTTAATTTTACGATTGAGTTATTGCCCTTTCCGGAGGAAAGTGGAAACGGTAGCGCAA
>WNLI01032565.1:0-11546 GCA_025802215.1 Wirenia argentea
CGATAAGCTTATCTTGTCAGTTGGGGTGTGAAATTAAAGATCTAATTGGGAGTACGGTTGGCTCATTTTGGGCTGGTCTGGTCCAAATATAAATCCTTTGCAAATTGCATGTATTTTTTACACCGATTATAATAATATTATAATTCATTCGTGTGCAATTATTACTTCTAAAGAGCACTTATCACGAATAACATAATCATAATATGGTAGTCTATGGGATGTCACGACGTAATAATGTATAATATAATTAGTAGGTTATACTACAGTTACTACTGTAGTAACTCTATCCCACAATCTGATTTACTGCAGCAGCTGTTGCAGTTACTGCATAAACATTCTATTGGGTTTATGTACGGCAACGCAAGCAAAACAGCAGTATCTACACGATGTTAAGGAAAAGAGCAGTAACTGCACTTACTGCTGTCTTGCTTGTCATGGTAGCCCATTTTTGTAGATACTGCAAGTATACCATGTCAGTTTTACCTATTTGCAATGTTGCAATATACATGTATGTTATATGTATAGAAAGAGCAGATTCTCCAGATTTCAAAAAGTATAAAATGTCATTTTCGCAAAATTTGCAGATACTGCTGTTTTGCTTGCCACGGCAGCATACCACCCATACCCACACCCCACACACTTCGTATCCCACCATATCACATACAGTATAATTATGCTACTGTAGTATACCGTTCGTTAACATTAAAAAGCTAACTCAAGTTACTTGTCTTTATATATACAATTGACAATTGTGTTATTTCAACAGCTGCAGTTACTGTTGATCGTTTTATATAATTGGCTTTTGACGTTGATGATTCGCATTGCTCTCCAAGTTGATAGACAATTTTGAAATTAATAAGATGTTCATATAAATGCGAGAATTGTGTTGCCGTGTAGTTTGCTGTACACTGTACAGTATTATATGGTTTGACTGAAAATAGTGTTGGTGTATAACGGACCCGTGTTTAGTCTAGCACCATATAGCGCGATATATAACACGGACCCATATTTAGTCTACTATACCTCCAATATATCACGGACACGTATTTAGTCTACTATACCTCCGATATATCACGACACGTATTTAGTCTACTATACCTTCAATATATCACGGACGTATTTAGTCTACTATACCTCCGATTATCGTGACACGTATTTAGTCTACTATACCTCCGATATATCGCGGACAAGTATTTAGTCTACTATACCGATATATATTTTTTTACCATTTTTTTACAATTTGTTTTGACTCGAAACATTTCCCATTTCTGGGTATAGTAGAGTATAACAACAGTAGGCCTATGTACAAGTATATATGGTCGATTCTAACTTTTTTGGCACTTTACAGATTTGAAAAAGTAAAAAAATAAATTTCATCAAATGAGTGTAGGCTATCTATGTCTAAAATTATCATAGCAAAGTGTGTAGTAAAGTGTGAAAAAGTTTTTGTCAAACAGCGATATGCGAAAATACCTCTAAATTGCCAAAGAGGGGGCATGTTTTTTTCAACCCTGCCACGAATGGTATCGTGTTTTGTGTTGTAGAATATAACGTGGAATATAACTCATGGAATGTCATTTTAGAACAACAACAAACATACAATTGTATTAAAGGTATACTCTAGGCAAATAATATCCTTTGAGGGATGATAGGCATGGCATTGAAGGTCAAATTACGCCTACATGCTATGACAGTATGTAGTTGGACTGCCACTGGTTAAGGAGAGCATCTCCCGCTAAGAAGAGCATCTTAGCGGGAGATGCGCTTCTTAACCAGAGATATTAGGCAGTCCAACTACACACTAGGCATAGGGTTAGCATGTAGGTTGAGGAAGTTTTAACTGTTTAGGATCTTTCACTTTAAGAATTTTAACTTATACACCAAGCAAAATAAAATTGAGCTCACCCGAGTATCCCTTAACCCATATGCTAAAAAGACATACATTCACATACTCGTTCAAGAAAATGTGGGGCCACTTGGTGTGCGCGATGGTATGTGCATGTGTGTGCGTAACCATGGTGACAACTACCCAAGACCGATGTACGTAAAAGGTTACAGTACAGACTCAGACCGTAGGCTATGGGTAAAATCCAAACCCGAGTCATGTCTTCCAACAATTTATTCATAGAGCAGTTAGGGCTGGCCCGGCCGGGCTGGCTCGAGACGACTTTCAACTCGAGCTCAATTACTGTCATGGTGACGTCAACATAATATCTTGGCAGAAACATGAGTTTCCAACAAACTATATTTTAATGATTGGTTATTTTATTTTACTGATTGATTGATTGATTGATTGATTGATTGATTGATTGATCGATCAATTAATCAAGCACGCCTACAATCAATCAATAAAGCACACGTACAATCAATCAATCAATCAATCAATCAATCAATCAAACGTAGCCTACAAACAAACAATCAATCGATCGATCAATCAGTCAGTCATTACAACAATCAACCGTACAATGATCAATTAACCAATCAATTAAGCAACCAATCGATCAAGCGATCAATCGATCAATCGATCAATCGATCAATCGATCAATAGATCAATCGATCAATCAAGCAATCGATCAATCAATTAATCAATCAATCGTACAATCAATCGATCATACAATCCACCAATCAATCAATCAACCAATTGATTAATTCGTTTCAATGAATCTATCGATAAATCAACCAATCAATCAATCAATCAATCAATCTGTAAAATAAAATAATCAATCAATAAAATATAGTTTGTTGGAAACTCATGTTTCTGCCAAGATATTATGTTGACGTCACCATGACAGTATTTGCTAGAGGACGCGAGTTGAAAGTCGTCCCGAGCCAGCCGGGCCAGCCCGGGCTCATGTAATCACCCCCTTATAAATATTTCACTGAGACACAGACACCAGAAAAGATCTACCTACAGTATATAGCAAAATTATTGATGTACCTATATGTCAGAGATACGGTTATTTTTATATGACTACAACTTTACAACGCATTCTATTTATACTTTTGGATACCCAGTAACAGTTAGCATGTGAACCCTTCACAGATCCAGAGCTACGTGAGAAAGTCGAGAACTCAGAGATTACCCACAATTCTCATGCATACCGAAGACCATTTTTGTCTGTGGCTATAGCGAGCATCCCAAAATGCAGTCGATTTTCAATGGCTTTTGTATACCACTGTTTTGTAAAAACAGTAGGCCTAAATGCAGTAACAGTTGATATATAAACTCTTCACAGAGCTAGAGCCGCATGAGAAAGTCGAGAACTCCGAGATCTATCCGAAATGCTCCTGCTTACGGAAGACAATATTTGTCTGTGACTATAGCAAGCATTCCAAAATGCCACTCATTTTGAAAGGCTTTTGAATACCCCAGTAACAGTTGATTTGTGAACACTTCACAGAATTGGAGCCGCGTGAGAAAGTCGAGAACTCCGAGATCTACCCGAAATGCTCGTGCTTACGGAAGACAATATTTGTCTGTGACTATAGCGAGCACCCCAAAATGCCTCCAATGCACAAGGTGGTGACGAGTGACCTACTTCTGGATATAACCGGGGCAAATATCAAGGATTACTTCCTGTTTACTACCGACATGTATCGTCTTCATCGGTT
This sequence comes from Wirenia argentea, assembly GCA_025802215.1. NCBI lineage: Eukaryota > Metazoa > Mollusca > Solenogastres > Pholidoskepia > Gymnomeniidae > Wirenia > Wirenia argentea. Next base: position 3,613 of record WNLI01032565.1, read on the forward strand.
AGTTTTCTAAACTGTTGGTTTATTTAGGTTCTGTCATTATTCCTTACTAATATACCCCTACATTGAGGGATTAATCATTAAATATTATCTATCACGTCTATTCTGCTTGACAGTCAAAATACGACTGCCGGATAAACTCGTTTTTCACAGTTTGGCATGTATGTAATTGCCCGTCGATATGTCCAATCTGTCAATATCAAAACTTTGTCAAGGCATGTTGTTTCTTTCATCGGTTAAGCATTTGCACATTGTACAGGAACTTTTTACTTTCTTCATAATTGTATACATATTTAGAAGAAATTTGACCGAATAATATGTAATACATTGGAATTTTAGTACTTTTTCACACACTAGTTAGAAAGCAGTACCGGTAGTATAAATCACTAAATCCATCTTAATACATTATTTTGAACGTTTTCTTATAATGGCCTAATCAATGTAAATACATAGTATACAGTTTAATTTCTACACACTCACACTAACTTTTTGCGCTCCACGTTTCGCTCCCACATACTGGAAGCTTCTTCTACTGTAGCTTCATCAGATGAAGCTTCCAGTATGTGGGAGCGAAACGTCGAGCGCAAAAAGTTAGTGTGAGTGTGTAGAAATTAAACTGTATACTATTTGAACACTTATTCATCTAATAGTAGAAACCACCAAAAGATTGATTTTTGGACATTCCGTTTTCTTTAATTCTGACAATTTTGGCAATTTTCGATTCCTATTGGTGTTCACGTGACTCCGAACATTCATAAATAATTCAGCGTTTCTCCAGTTATGTCAAATTTAGCTTTGTTTTTCGCTTTTTTGGAACACTCTGTAATAATTTAAATACACTCAATTGCAAAAAAAACCAACGGGTAAAAATTGTACATGTATTTGTTGTCATAAATCAAGAACTATGGTAGATATTCATGCGATCTCTTGTTCTACATAAAATGTTAAAGCAAATGTTGTGTCATTTTTTGAGGTCAAGGTCAAAGGTCAACCAGGGGTCAATTTTTTCTAGAAAATGGACTTTTTGCATATGACTTAATTTTTCATGATCTAGACAAGGTATATGGATTATTTTTTGTAGGTGAGTTAGCAAGTGGCCTGTGGCCATACATTCATAGTTTATATTTTCAAGGTCAAAGCATCAAGGTCATGTGACAAATTCCCAAAATATCATGATTTTGGATTTTTCAATTGTGACCTTGACCTTTGACGATTTTACATACCCTATGACATCTAGATGTGACGTCACGACATAAGGTCGTAGCATATATTGCATGATTCATAGGTCAACGGTCAATATTTTGTGTTCTTTTTTTGCAATTTAGTGTAAATGGGTGTCATGATTACAATATATATGGAGTCTGATTCGCTCCTGTAATTTAAAAATTTACATACTATCAAGTCTTTGTAGTATGCTATAGGCTACTATTCTTACAAAACATTTCAAGCATTTTGTTGTTTTAATTTTATGTTTATTGTTTTTGTTTTGTATTGTTGCATATTTAATTCAGTTACCCACTTGTAATGTCAAGCCAATGGAAATCCACCATAGTAAGTCACTAATAAACCATGCTGTAATATATCATTAATTGGTACACTTATGTTGATGTATTTTGCTGTGTGGTCTTTAGCATCATAATACACACGTCAAAAACAGAAAAACAAAAACACAAATGACTGGTTGACATACTCCAATTTAGATGCATGTGTGTTTCTTTTATTGATGTGCCATATACTGTACTACTTGTACAGTATATATACAGTGGGTATAGATACTGTACATATACGTATATCGTAGTCTATATAAATCAACAGAAAACAACAGAAATGTTTGTGATTCCACAACATGACATTAGTGTTCCTATGTCACCCATACATGAAGCACAGCTGCCCACATCCCATAGTCATTCCATGAACATCGACGCAGCCACGACTTGCGTGTCACAGTTGCCACATCTGCTAAATTATGACATCCACTTATAACACGCACACCTAATATGCCACGGTCATATGCCATGACCACTACAAACCTTACCTGCCTCTACATACCACGCCCACTATATGTCACAAGTATATCGGACTCACACATAGGCCTAGTTTGGTTACTGCGAGAATGGACAGGGATAACCCTGACGGACATAACCTTGTAACCTCTCCTCATCTTGATCGTCTTTCGGGACGCCCCACTGAATGCACGCATGTCTCCCAGCACCCGCTGTCCGTCATGGTCGTCTTTTGGGACGCCCCACTGAATGCACGCATGTCTTCCAGCACCCGCTGTCCGTCATGGTCGTGTGTATCTCACTTGTTTATCCCTGTGTCTTGTATATATTGTTCAAGTATATGATACGCTGCCTTCCTTGGTTTGGTCTGCCGTCTGATGGTTCCCACATGACAGACTACACAAACAATACATGTATACATGATGGTATGTAGCCTATATGTATCTCAGTATATGCTATATATCATGCCCATTAACCACCCCACCCATTACATACCACATTAACTACCCACTAAGTACTACGTCATCCACGCCCACTATATGCCTACCGCAGCCAACATTGCAGACATGACATTGTGTATACCACAACTACTATAGTCTCGTAGCCTACTCCCTGCAATAGCCACTGCATACCACAACCACTTCATGCCATAACTCAGTAGGTTAGGCCTATAGGTTTACGAGTCTTAATGAGAGCCAAAAACGCATGTTTCTCATTATCTTGTAGGCTATTTGAAATTTTCGAAAACTTTTCGTGATTTGCTCACATCTTCAGAACCGAAACATAAAATGCCATAAATTTATTACCAACATAATAATTAATTACTTATAAAATAAGATGTGTAACAACTAACAAACAATATCTCAAATGTTCAAAAGGTTATAGGTTTTATACCACACTCACCAATGATACCACATACGGCCAGTGGTAGGCCTATATGACACAACCATGCACTGCGCTGGCTATCTAAATATGCATGCACTGTACGACTACCAATCAACTAGACTATCTCAGACTGTATGCAGGTGCTTTCAAAACATACGTCAACGTACGTCAGTGTAGGTAAGACGTCATCAATATTTGTGTTGAAGACATCAAGACTTTTTCAGAAATTTCATAGAACTATTTGTGTTTGGAAATTTGATCAGTTCTGAATATTTTGAAATATTGACTGTGCCATTAATGGAATGTAGTCTACATAGTAGCCTATTATAGTCAAGTACATTATACTCGTGAGATTAAAAAAAGAGCACTCCTTCAACTTGTATGTACACCCAGGTGCAAAAAAAGTAGGCTAGACAGCTTCAACTAATTACATATTTTCATAATTTTGTGTCGTAACGCAATTACTAATATTTACTATGATAGCTATTAGCATTACAGCCTACCTTACACATAGGCTAATAAATTATGTTCTACGTGAAATTCTGAATAAAATTATTTGATACTTTTTGGGGACAAGGTCAAAGGTCAACCAGAGGTCATATTTATTTTAAAAAAATGGCGAGTTTTTATATTGCATTAATTTTTCATGACTAAGATGAGATATTTGGATTATTTTTTAGTGAATGGGAATGTTAGAATTTCTTTTTTTCAAGGTCAACTCGCCACTAACCGCTGGTCTCAGGAATGGTCTCAGAAATGGTCGCTCCACAACACACCCTTGCACACATTCATCTCCTCACCCACCTGGTAATAACCTCCCACGGCAAGCATGGGTTAACCTCAACCTCAACAGGATTTGGGAAAACTCAGGCTTTCCTCCACAAAATTGGGGCCTCAACTACTGACAAATGTGAATGTGACAGACGATAGACCACCTTATCAACTTTTGTCCGACTCTAAAGTCTCCCAACGGCACCCAGGGATTGATTGAACTAGATGATGCCACAGTTCGCTGGCTGCACAATGTCGACCTCCCGGTATAACAGTAGGCTACAGTGTGGACAATTCGCAACGAATCCACCTTGCCTTCAAACGCACGACGACGTCTGTCTTCTCTGTCTTTTTCTGTCTTTTTCTGTCTTTTTCTGTCTTTTTCTATCTTTTTCTGTCTTTTTCTGTCTTTCTGTATTTTTCTGTATTTTTCTGTATTTGTCTGTTTCTTTTTTCTGTCTTTTTCTGTCTTTCTGTCTTTTTCTGTCTTTTTCTGTCTTTCTACCTTTTCTGCCTTTTTCTGCATTTTTCTTTTTCTGTCGCCCTGTATTCGCATCTTTTCCCCTGATTTGTCGTTTTTTCTCGTCTTTTCTCTTTCCCGTCTGTCACTTTCCGTCTTGTGCGCGTGTTTAATTTTGATGAACTGAGTTGTAATGGGTGGCCTAACAAAAGTGTGTTATTCGAAATCAAAGGAAACATCCTCAACCCGAATATGTCTAAATGGCCTCATTGTCCGTAACATATCGTCTTTTTTTATAATGACAAACAATGTTCCTCGCGTTTCTACACTCGGCCTCTGCCGATAATAGGCTTCGTTTAGACGAGTGTGACAAATTAGGACCATGGTCGTGTCAAGATGGATACACTGTCTCCTACCTTCATGACATAAATACCCTATCACCTAAGGTCCTGACATGAGATTAGCCCCCTTTAACACGTAAATCATTAAAGACCCATCAAAAAAATCAATTCTCAATTAACGCATAAACAGGATGCGCGCTTGTTATAAGGGTTACTGTTGCATAATGTGTTTCGTTGACAATCAAACTCATTAGGGCTGATCGTAATATATAGGAAATGTCAACTTCACTGAAGTCGTGAAGAATGCTGTCTATTTGTACTGCGGTTTGTATTCTGGCGCATTAATTATAATTTTAAATAACCTAGGTTTCCCTTTTAAAAAATCGCAGTAATTTGTATATGGTCGTAAGGACGATGTTGCTCACTTGCTTATCCATCGGTAAATGTCGAAATCTGCCATCATTCTAACATTCCAGCATTACCCATGTCGAGATCAATGGGTTTGCCCGTAGGAGAACAAAGAGCGATAACTCGTGATAAGGCACCAGAGGTAAACAAGCACAGTTATGATAATGTGTGGATAAGTGTCCGCCAGGGGCAAGCAATTCAGGTGGACCTCGAGGCGAATCCCGTGACCCTATACAGTATACACTGGCGATTCATGACCAGTTGCACATTAACACAAGACGGACACTACCAATAACCACCCTCTTCTATATATCCAGATCATCCAGATCATTCAGATTGCAGATCTCAGATTGCAGATCATTGTGATAAACTCTATCGAGTAAGATCATAGGGTATATGGTTCTATCATATCAAACGGTTTGGTGATGTCTGTGTTTGTTGATGTTTATGTGTTAAATACGCCGACATTAACCGAGTGTTAAGCGGTTGGTGTGGTGCGAGTGCGATAAGACGGAAGGTGTTGGGGATGATACTGGTTAGCGGATTGGTTGGTTGGTTGATTCTGGTAAAAGGTTGGTTGATTTTGGTAAAATTCGGGTTGGTTTGGTACAGTTGGGTTGGGTAGTCTACATAGAACTTTTGCGTTGTGTTGGGTATACGTACAGTACTGTAGATTTTGGTATAGAGTTTGGAAGTGTGCCGTGTGGTATACGTTTACATCTATCGTGATTTGGTCAAGTTGGTTTGGATTGCGTTGATTATACTATAGGGTTGGTTTATATAGACTTGCATGGACAATGCATTTCAGTGATAGGCTACTTTTACTTTCTGGATTTGGTAGCCTATATAATGAGAAATTGGATGATTATGGTTGAGGAGTGACGCACTGTCGCTACTATACTCGTACTATCATCACAAATGTAGGATACTTTGCATGTATGACGTGTATTTGATTGTGTTCTTCCCGAGGCAAGGCATCTCACTTGTCCACTTCTGTTGACCCTGTTGTAGAAATTGGGTAATGTCGTGGATACTAGTATCTCCTTGCGGAGTATGGAGTATTCTTCGTATAAGTGTATTGACTTTGTAAGTGCATACTGACGGAATGGTATATAGGTCTATACCATACCAACACATCTGTACAATCTCGTATACAAAGTACAAAGTTCTACAAACGATAGCCACGCATGTTCGAAGATAAGCACATGTATTTAGATATTTAGACAAAATTGGAACAAAAATACGATGAAAAGAAAAGGTCTTTGAAAGTCGATGAATTTGTTTGTTTGGTCTGCGACGGAAAATAAAGTTTGCGGATGGTTATCGGGTGTTATCACCTCATCTTGGTCACGTGACCTTTTCGCGCTTTTTGCGTGTACGAGATGGACTGATAGTATGTTATGTAAGTAAGAATATAGGTATTTATGTTATGTTGGTATGGATGTATATTCGTTTTGTATGTGTTTTGTGACTTTTCGTAAAAAATATATAAATGATGCATGGGTGTAGCAAATTAAGGGGTTATGTGGATGTCAAGATGGTTGCCTGAGATATACGCTACAGAAAGAACGATAGAAACGTGGGTATATGTCAGGTAAAACGCAGTCACTACAGCGAGTCTTCTATTTCTATTTCTATTTCTACATAGCCATTTACTTTTAGTGTCGTTTTCGTATAATTCCGTGACAATCATGATTGTGCTATCGCTATACGGCATGTCCGTGTGCCATTTATAATGTCGGGGGCCTTACGCCATAAATTATACGTGTTCTAACGTTATTATGAACAAACTGTACCCACTTTATACATGCAGCAATACGGGGTGTACCCTCGTATAGGTGGATAAAGGTGACGTGAGATGTTTTGCCTATAAGGAGGAACACCGGAAACTCTTGTATACAAGAGTCCACCGCGCTGGAGTTACACGACTACACCGTGGAAGTTGTGGAACATGCCATTGTCCTCTCGTATAGTGGGCCTATAGCGCCGTGCACAGAAAGTTACTCTACGTACTTCGACGTGTGAATGTCACAAGATATGACCTCCTTAATACCTGGTCAAATGGCATCTCTAAGTCCCCTATAACAAATTACCAGACAATCCGTGACGCGACAGCCGCAGATATCATGCAGGTATCATGCAGGTATAGTCAGGTACTCATTAATTCACCTGAGCTCGGTGGGAATCAGACGTATTTACACAACAGTGAGTGAAATGATTTAACTCCCAATGATATGCATGTGTAATGCGAAGGGCAAACAAACTTGAGAATGTCTGGTGACAGCGCAGAATTAAAGCGAAGGCATATAACAGTGATTGTTCGTGAACCTTTCTCGGTTAAAGGCATCCACACCGTACGTTTTGGAATGCGTGCAATATGGCGATACGTCGAATAGTTGTCGATTTACTTACTGTTGCAATATAGCTAGGCATTATATACAATCACGTTCTGTCATTCTTTTGTATGCTAATGGGCAGACAAAATTAGCTGTCGGAATCGCGGACATACAACTCAGACATAAAGTGGTCGACAGTGGTGTGTGGTGAATCCGGAAAACCCGGAGTAAATCATCGGACGTACATTGGGAGATTTTTTATCTTCCACGATAGCGGGAAGAAGCCAGGGGATTCACACGGAAGCTACACAATCCTCGTCTATGTAAATGCACACTTTATTGGCCGATCTAGACGAGACAAGTAAGGGTAAGTTCCTTGCTCAGCAACATTATAGGAAGAAGCGTCAATGTTCGCCGATACCCGCACGCAAACCCGTCACCTCTATGACTGGATCACCACTGAAAAAGTAATATAACATGATGTGAGTGTGCCTTTAAATGACGCCCTCAAGCGACGACTCAGGTGAGAATCACCATGACAAAACACACTTGAACCCAAACACATAAAATGTCATCACGCAATCCCTATGCAGTCACATTATGTTTGCGCCATTGATTGAACCGAAGTTATAATGCGTCACTACATTGAATCGGACGATTTTGCGACACGACATTTTGAATTGGTTTGATTTTTATCAAGACACAATGAAACAGTTTGATTTTGCCAACAGAC
>WNLI01032676.1:0-11545 GCA_025802215.1 Wirenia argentea
CTCTGAATGTAGTTCAGCCATTGGTGTACAGTCTATCTCAAGAACCAGGTCTAGGGAGTTTGATGATGCAAGGGAACTGTTCACAGAACGCGTTTCTCTGAAGTAACATAGAGTACCGGTATAGTATATTAAAGGCATGTCAGCCATTGGTGTACAGAGTCTATCTCAAGAACCAGGTCTAGGGAGTTTGATGAGACGAGAGAACTGTTTACAGAACGGGTTTCTCTGGAGTAACAAACAGTTATATAATTAATGTGGCATTCCGCAAGGTTCAGGTGATGTCACGTTTCCGACAATGCATTGCCAGTACTGTATGTCTGAGGATTTTCATCCTTTCCATGTGGTAACTGGACCTGAATGCATTGCAGGCAACCGTGGATGACTGGCTGCCAACTGCCCAGAATGCATTGCATTGCATTCAGATATTTTCCCTGCAGCGGAATTACGCTAATATCATGACTGCAGAATCCACTCTATGGATGTAAGAGCCCCCGAATGGACAACTTTGCGGGCCACGGCCCTATGAGAGCCTTCAGTTCTCCCAAAGGTTGTGTGATTGTGTGACATTCCGCAAGGCTCGTTCTTTACACCACAAGTTTTTCTAGTTATACTTCATTGGTTTATAAGATGTAGCAGTGTCCAGTGATTTTGGAGAAGCCAGGCAGAGCTCGTCTGAGGAAGCTAAATTTGGCCTATATCTGACATAATTTAAGTATGGCCTATATCAGACATTACTTTTTAGTAAAAAAGGTAAAACTTTCGTGTAACAGCGCACTTGTAATGTCAAAATAATCGGAAAAATAATAAAATAAAAATGAACAAGAGTTTACCGCTCTAGATATTATGCTCTATTTATGGTGATTTTATAAGATTTTAGAATATCTTCCTATTCAATAGTACGTGGCCATATTGTAAAATCTTATAAAATCACCATAAATAGAGCATAACCTCTAGAGCGGTAAACTCTTGTTCATTTTTATTTTTTTATTTTTCCGATTATTTTAATATTAAAAGTGCGCTGATATGCGAAAGTTTTACCTCTATGTATTGTATTTTTCTAAAAGGCATGGCCTATATAGGTTGATTACAATTCCAATGCCTAACCAACTGAGTTATTCTACCTGTATGATTGATCGGTATTAATTTTACAGGATTGGTAAGCACATAAACTGTATTGTTAGTAATTTTCATAAATGTCGTAAGACCCGAGAGAGATATAAATGGATGCTCGGGGTCAAATTAGATTGGGTTTTAGAGTGTGTTTTAATATATACATTGTACCGGTACGCCATACAACCAATAAAAGTGAGCACGAGATGTGTGTGTATCACCAAATTTCTGCACACACAAATAATATCAGAATAACTTACATGTAAAAAATATACAAAAGCAAAACCTGTATTTAGGAGGCATTTCGTTGAAAGTGTCAGCATTGTACACATGGTCAGTGCCATACTCATTAATTTGCTGCAAACATAACATAAGATATATTTTACTTGACAAAACATGTAACAGGTAATAATTTTGTACAAGGTACCCCGTAAAAAAAAATGAAGTAGCAAAAAACTAGGTTAGCTATACCCCCGTGAAATTATTTTATTAAAATGTCATCATCGTCATTAACCTGTTGGAGACTAACATCTACACATCTACCCATGTATCTGTACAAGGACGGCCATGAGGGAGAAAGAACATGGGCCGAGAGCCGTGCCACTTTGGAGCCGTGTTTCTCAGTTCGCGGGCGAACATCAATAGTGCCATATAATTATAGGGTATAATTATAGACGGTTTTACGTTAAACTGATGGTTCAAAATTCTGGTGTGAAAAGTTCCTGTGCTGTGGAAATACCGTCCCGAGCTGGACCATAGAAGGCCAATGTAAAATGGTATGACTAGTTATAAACTCTGTATATTTACCTCCATTACAACCATAGATGCAATTTTGTTGAAGAGGGGTTCTTTGAAATCCAGGAGGTATGGGCTGTGGGATGACAAAGATAGTCTAAAAATGTACAATATGATGTAAACAACACCACAATGTGTGTAGATAAACATAAATTAATGTATAACAATAGTGGTGTTATGACACAAGTCAAGTAAATAGGCTTATTTGTCTGTGCTAGTGGGGCCCTATTAACATGCAATACTATGAAGGTATGAGGCACTGATGGCTTAGTTGCTTAAAGTGTTGGACTGTCATTCATCTAGTACTCAAAATCGTAGGTTTGAATCTCGGACTGTGATATCAGCGTTTTATTTGAAAATTTAGTGATTTCTGTGGGTGAGAGCACATTTCCCTAACCTCAGTTTACCAAGCCTGTAAAATTGATACTGTTCATTCATATACACGGAGTAGGTCGGCAAGTAAAGCTGTGCACATATAATTATTATAATTATACTTTAAGGGCATGCTGTACATTCGATGCTTTGCTCACGTCTACCCTAGCACGGCCATGATGTAAGACATTTGGTGGATCGCGAGGTCCTAAAATGCGGCATATAAATGTCACACTTTTTACTTTAAATGTGTGAAACTCACCAACAGTACTTGGAGCCTATACCGCCCCATGGAGACATTCTTGTCACATTGAGGTTTGGGTAATATCTGTAAAACACAATTGCACAAATTACGCAATGTCCGTTTCAGTTTCAATAACATACTGTGAATTAGGTTGAGTTAGAATTTGACCCATATATTATATCCATATCCTATATAGCGTGAATAAATATTACTAATGAATATGTGCACTTGGCATACCGCACTTTCATGTCTGTCCATGTTGTCATGTGTCTCAAATAAGGGTAGAAAACCAGAGAAAGTCTTGAGCCCACGTCTCTCGATTGAAAGGCGGGTGCTCTAACCACTACACCATGAGAGCCCAATGACGAACTCTCTTGTGCGGGGAATCGCACAGTGGTAGAGTGTTCACCTTGATATATTTGGCTCAGGAGAGAAAGAAACTTACCCCTGCATGCATTCACTAGTTCAGTGGCTAAATTTGTATTAATATTCATGTTTATATGTTTTATACTTACTCTCGCTTGATATGACAAATTATTGTATGTTTTTATGTTCGCACAATTATGTAAATACTATATTGACTTACAATTTTTAACATAATTATCTTTTACTATAGTACCATACTACTACATTTTCTGATAATCTTTCTTCCTGTTTTATTAGAATTTAGATTTTGTGTTTATATATAATGCGCTTTAGAGAATCCAATAGGCCTAACAGAGCGCATTAAATAAATATACTGTATTATTATTATTAGGCCTATTTGAGGATTGAGTAGCTTTAGCAGGACCTGCTGGCTTTTTCCCGTTGTCATGGAAGATGGATGGAAAGTATCCTGCACATGTCTGTTGGTTCTCTGGGTACTTCAGTTTCCCAACCAAATAGATAAGGACACGGTAGAGTCGGGTGATCTCTGTGATGTATAGGTCGCAACTGATATATGTACCGACACTACAGTGTGTGCAAATTAATTTACACTACAGTATGGTACTGTAACTTGCTTGTACTAGCTTGCCTGTCCGCACTGTTATGCAATGTAACCGAAACGTACTTGAATTACCAATTTTCATAATGACTAATAACTGGATTAATCATAATTTTCACCGTAAAGCTAGCATACTCCTTACTTGAAGATGGCATCAGGTAAAGTACTCGTCAGTTCTTACTTTGGCATGGCATCAAGTATACAGTACAGTATGATCCGCGAAAGAAGGACTTACTTGAGCATGGCATCAGGAATACACCCCGCGAAGGCAGGAAGGACAGGAATCATCCCGAAGGATCGCATCATGGTTCATATGGCATCTAGCAAAGTAGTCCTTCCTTGAGGATGGCATCAGGTATACTGTATGCCCACGAAGGCAGGAAGGGCAATAATCACACCGAAAGATCCCATCATGGTTTTGACATCTAAGTACTCAACTACTCGTCAATCCTTACTTGAGCATGGTGTCAATTACGGTAATGATTATGTTATTTCAACAGATATAAAAGAAGGAAGGACTTACTTGAGCATAGCATCAGGTATATGCCCCGCGAAGGCAGGAAGGACATGTATCATACCGAAGGATCACTTCAAGGTTTATATGACATCTAGCAAAGTACTCCTTCCTTGAGGATGGCATCAGGTATACGCCCGCGAAGGCAAGAATGACTAATTGTAATGGTTACAACATCTAGTAAAGTACTCCTTAGTATAGTATGGCATCAGGTATATGCCCCGCGAAGGCATGAAGGACAGGTATCATACCGAAGGATCGCATCATCGTTAAAACATCTAGTACAGTAGTACAGTACTCCTGGGCGGGGATAACTGTCGACTAAAGCGTGGTGCTATCATTCACTTGGTACCCAGGGTTGTGGGTTCGAATCTCGGAAGTTGCAATGGGCGTTTTATCTGAAAATTGTTGTGAGTGATTTCTCGGTGCTTTGTAGATGAGAGCACATTTCCGTAGCCTCTAAAATTGGTACTGATCGTACATAAAAAGGGTGTATGTGTAGGTCGGGAAGTAAAGCCTTGCATACATTTATTATAATTATACATTGTAAAGGGATAATAGTACGTTTAATGACTTGCTCACGACTACCCTTACATGGCCATGATGTAAGACTGACATTTGCTAGATCGAGAGATCTGAAAATGCGGCATACTTTACTTTACTTAGTTCTTACTTGAGCATAGCATCAGGTATATGCCCCGCGAAGGCAGGAAGGACAGGTATCATACCGAAGGATCGCATCATGGCTAGGATCTTGTGTTGGAGAGAGAGTTGGGAGTCGATCCAAGCTTGGGGTAAGGGGCCACCCCATCCGTGCATGTTACCCATCCGTGACCTGGTTATATGACACAGACACATTTTATATGACAGCACACACTTTACCATAGTTGGAGTAGCTGCGTTAGTCTATGATTCTATAACAAGAATTAAAACACAATTTTGACCGACACGTCACGTGACCGTGGCACGAAATGCGTGGGAACGTCAGTCCCGAAGAAGATGCCCATGAATGGACGTCGAAACATAGACACACAAATTTAAATGTGAGTAAGACTGTGAAAAGATTAACACTTTCATATTTTCATATTTTGTTAGTTTAAAACGTTGTTATCGTTTTAATTCTTGCTACATGCTCCACTATAGCGAAGTCAAATGTGTCAAATGTTAACCCATTCACTACCACAGAGTCTTTTTACGAATTTAATTTTAACTCGCACACCAAAGAAAATAAATTTGAGCTCACCCGAGCTTACCATGCGGCATCCACCACACTTTGTCAGGTACTAAGTTAGTCATGTGACCGAGATCACATGACTGTATGACACATGAGTAGATAGGCGGAAGGAAGTTACAGCCCTTGCCCGCTTTCATGACAGGCTTTCTGATGGCGATATGTATGGCTTCCGTGATGCCTCGTGCAATACAATAACCTTTATGACAATGAATCCTGTACATATGGAACACACAGCCAGCCCATACAATAACAAATTTATATCAATATTTAAAATGCTCCAGTGTCTCAGTATTTATGGTACGGTCAGATTATTAGACCATAGCTAATGTCAATTATACGGACATTTATGGAACATCAATTGCTCAATCGGGAGAGTATGGGATTAATCTATTGTAACATGTACTATTTTGACAGCTGTACGATGTGATACGATATGATATACAGTACTTACCACGCCAGAAATGCCGGCCCACCAAAATGGTCATCTAGGTCACTGGCGGTCAAACCGAGGTTTTTATACACCTGCAAAATGCAAAAGTTATAATGTATGTTTCATGCTATCATCATCGTCATCATAGATGCCTCCTCAGAGGCTCCAAACTAGAGGTGTGCGAATATTCGTATTCGAATTAGAAAAACATTGTACATTGATGTCTGTAAACAGCTCCGAAGTATCACTATTACCAACTCCTTTGTTGAATCTGGACAAGTGATGGACATTATTCTACTAGTTTTTTGCTAGTTCCTAATTAGTCTTGACCAAAACTACTATATCAAGGACAATTTTGGAAAGGGACATGCAATGTTTAAAAATTTCATGCTGGCTTTTCATGATGTATATCCAATATTTAATAGTTGTCCGTGTCTGGCAACTATTTGTAAACTATTCGAATTCGCGAATTTCGAATTGCTATTTGATTCAAACTGCCACCTGGGCAGTAGCGCAGTGGTAGAGTGCTCGCCTAGATATCTCTTGGTCCATCTTGGTGGCATTTCCCCTGTGTTTTTGTAATTACCTTGGGCAAGGAACCCTGGCTTGTATCCACTAGTTCAGTGGGTAAATTGAGCATCTAGGGATTGGGTAGCTTTAGTAGCAATTCTGCTGGTTTCATCCTGTTGTCTTCGAGTCATGGAAAATATCCTGCACATGTCCGGTGGTTTTCTTCAGGTAAGGTGAATTTCTCAGTTATTTCATTACCTACTTAATTCAACCGCGCCCCATTTTCAGCCAAGTGAATTTCATTTATTTCAACGCCCTAACGATTTTTGACATCACGTCGTAAATAATAATTGATTAATAACATATATACTTGCAATATAAATAAAAACAATGCCATGGGCAATCTTATTGATCAATTATGATGAAAACAAAATTTCTAATTTTATTTTCCAAAGAATGGTAATGTCAGATAATTGAACGGCAATGAACCCCCTGGCAATATTGAGAATTTAGACCCGATGAAATATCTGAGAAATTACCGTACTCCGTTTTCTCCACAATTTCACTTTTTCCCACTTTAGACTGTATCTCTAGATAAAATAGAAACCCTCACCCTTTGGTATATCGCCTCCTGCCCGGTGAAAGCAAGAGGTAAATTGATCCCATTCATCGCCATCCAATCCACTTCCTGTTGCCATCTTATCTCATCCCACCACACCGAGGAGTAGCTCACAGTACACACGTTCTGGTAGTACCGAAATCTGTCAAGTTATATAAATTATAGGTAATGACTATACCTAATTCCGCGCTAGAGAAAATAAAAGGGTGAGAGAAACACCAAAGAAAATGGGTGTATGGGTTCTGCATTGGTATGCCGATAAACCGATCAAAAGTCGAGGAAGTAGCCGTGGGTTCAATTACCTCACTTTGTAAAAAATAAAGTAATGGGCCTATAACTTATAAACTGCAGAGCTTATAACTTATAAAATTTAATTACAGTTGACGTCATCGGCGGTGAGTAATAGCTGCACAAGTAGCACAACCTTAGTCCCCAATATATACATCCATCTGTGAAGGCAAGGCAAATATACGATAGTAACAATTCTGCAGGATTGGTACACTGAAGCTAGGGAAATGTGCTCTCACCCACAGAGCACAGAGAAAGCACTGAAATCAATTTTCCGATAAAACGGCGACCACAGAGTGCGAGATTTGAACCAACGACCCATGATACCAAATGAATGGCAGTCCTGAGCTATTCCCGTCATACTTACAGTACATGCAATTAAATAAGATTATTTCATACAACTCAGTTTACTCAGTATGTAATATTGATTTTAAGACATTATATATATATAAGCGTATGTCAGTCAACAGAGAGGTCAGATATCAATGGGCAGTTGAGATAGCCAGGCTCGGGTAGCGTCGTCCGGACAACGGAGAGCGGCGAAATCCCCAGGTGACTTGAGCATTGCGCAGTCTGTCACGACATGTTGGACTGTCTGAGTGGGGTGTCCGCAGATACATTTGGATGTCTCTTGCATGCCCCAGCGTTGAAGAGTTTCTCCCACACGAGCGGTGCCACATCGTAGACGGTTCAGCCGCACCCACTGCTTTCGCGGTAAATCACCACCGGGTGGGAGTGATGAACTGGGGTCTGGGCAGGCGGTACGTGCTAAGGGAGGGCCTTCGTCTATGCGGTCGTTCCACATCTTGGTGGGATCAAACTCGTCGGAGAGTAGACGTGCTGCGTGTTTGGAGAAAGGACTGCGTGACTTGAGTCGTTGGACTTTGGTGATGTTGGCAGCTGATGAGATGCGGTGGTGGAGAAGGTGATCTTGGTTCTTCATGGCTGCATCTGTGAGGCTCATCACTCGCGACTCTCGCCGGATGTCGGGTGGCATAATTCCGGCCAGGATGGGTAAGAACGTAGTCTCTGTTGGTCACTGAAGGTAAGCAAGTTCCTTGCCCGAAAGATTACAGTAACACACAAAATCGCCCGTTAGTCATAATGTTACTTTTTGATCATCCTGTATCACCCTGAAGTTTATGGCCAATAAGCAAATAAGCAAATAATTTTATATATCACCACAACTCATGTAAAATAAAAAAGTAAAAAATGTAATTCCTTTGTAGCCTCCGAAGTGGCTAATAGAGTCTGGAGCTTATCCAGGTCCATAGTGCAAATCGGAAGAATGCAATGTGTAGAGTAAAGTCTACCCAGTTATGGGTAAAAATCGTACCAGCCCATTAGACCATGAATCCACCGTGACCCTTACAATAACTCATGTAAAATAGTAAAATAAAAATGTGTACGTGTTACAGTTCATCCTGAATGTACGCCTGGACTACAGAATCACGTGTCTCCTCTCAATCTTCAAACAGAACTTTGCTCAGCAGGCCGGCACTCCGGCTACTACTGAAGGTGATTAGTAGATTAGGTATATTCTATACTGGTAAAAAAAAAGAAACGCATCACTGTCAATATTACATTTTTTATAGGTGGCGTGTTTTTTTCCCCAGTATATTTGGTGGGTAATCAGAGGTTAGGTCTGTTCCCTCTGTTCTCTGATCTAACAGAACATTGTTTAATAATTTCATCAGATAGGTTAGATTCAATGTTACAAAGTTCTATATTGCACTACCAAATTACTGTTTCAAGCCTCGACAGTTACGGTGATCGCCGACCAGCATTTTGATAGAATGACATCACTGCCATTATGTCTGAGCATTACCCCTACTGTGGTTCACAGTCTTAATGATGATCATGTTATAGACTGTGAGAATTAAAACTTAGTGGACCGCAAATCAGTACCGAGAATGCACCGTATACGTGTATCTATCTCGATTAAATGCAGACCCCACATGGTGGCCTGTCAACTTCCGGACACCTGGTCGAGTGTTATATGTAACGTACTGTAAATTATATTGTAGTACTGTTGTACATATTTTTTTTGACAAATAACATTTTTGTTATGTTATGTTATTCCCATCGAAACATTGGAATACGGGAATGTAATGACGTTATTATGTGAAAATGGTGGTCATCGAGCACCGAAACTGTCGAGGTTTGAAAAAGTAATATGATGGTGTAATATAGAACTACTGTAAGAGAACATTGCTTTCTGTTATGTGATCGAAGAGAACTTTTCCCAGTAGGCTGGTACTCCTCCTACTACTGAAGGTGGAATACTAGGTTTATATTTGACATCAGTTGTTTCTTTAAACATAACAGTAACGGTTTCAAATGCCTCCTACTATAATTATTGTGATATACAGTCTTGAATTTTCGATCCCACTCTGGCATGGCATGACACCTGTCAATCAAACCGTCACCCCAATTTAATTGGTTGATCGATCTGTGAAATAAAGACAATGTACTTTTAACGGTTTCTCAACCAATAGAAAGTGCGCATACAATATACCAAAATTTGTGACGGATGGGTGTCGCGGCCTCACCGGAGAGTTGTGACACCCATCAGTCAAAACGCCTTGCAATTTAATCGGTTGCTTGATCGATCTATGAAATATAAGCAATAGTTAACAGTTTCTCAACCAATAGACGATAGTATGGAGACCTCATCACATGACTTAGTCTTCGCCTACAGCTCGGTCTATGTCCCTCGGTGTCCATACTACTTGTGTATTGCCCTCAAAACTGTTTATTGCTATTATAATGTTATTTTTGCCATGTTTCAGGTCTGGATCTGGAGAGTATTGGCACACAGGCGGAGGACATCTTTGGGGGAAGGTAGGGTCATTATTATTGTATATCACACAGTAGTAACAAAGGTCAACTCAAAAAAGTCCAGGAAAAATGTCACAGAAATAGACTCACAATAAATAGGTGTAATATTTTGCAGATAAAAATAAAAAAATCCTGGCGTGAACTATGACGGAGTCGAGCTGCTGTCATAAAATAGAGAATCAACTCCACAGTAGTAGGGCACACCATAGAAACCTAACCTGACTAACAATAAGTCTGTCAGCGATTTCCGCAGATCGGCCCGGGTATGAGCCTCTATGATAATATTGGGGCTTCATTCTCAACCATAGTCCCAATATTTTGCTTTACATAGTGAGTTATGTGTGTGATTGTTCACTTCAAAAGTTGCATGTAAAATAGGTCTAGTTATTAGCTTATGTATTTATTCATTTTTCGTGAATTTTATAAGAACTAGCCTAAACATTATAACGAACGATTTATTTAAAACATGAAGAAATTGCCAAATGTATTTAAATGTTTGATGATGTAAATCAATTTATATACTTTAATTTATAGTTACATCCATATACTTTCATTGGTATTCGATAATAGACAAAAAACAAATTTACAAAACAAGCACTTAAAGAATAAAGGCAGAGATTTCATTGGTTTTAATTCACATCCTGATATTTCATTGGTTAAACACAGACGATCTGTACTCGTCGATCCACCCCACGGGAGAAGAGGTGTTGCTGCCATTTCATTGGATGAACAAGAAAGGTTTCTATCGTAGCATGGGTGTTTTGGTGGTTTTGTTTGTTAACATTGTTAGGTGTTGAGGTGTGTACATATGACTCGACATCCAACATGCAATTGGTTTTTCGGTTATTTTATTTATTAAATATGTAATATCATTACATGTGGTGTGTAAATATGACGCCCTACCAGATTCAACAAGTAGGTAATTAGTTAGGAATTTTAGGTAATGACAATCAGCTCTACTTTTGGCGGAGTCGCATCAGACCAAGATTGTGAATCACAATGCCTCAACAGACTTTGCCAAAGGTCGAGTACCGGAGTACCCGGCGAAAAACATTGAACTTTGGGCAGGATATTTTACATCCAACTTCCATAACTCTAACATGGTATAAATGAAGCCAGCCAAATTTCTACTAAAGGTTATCGCTAGGCTATACAAGATATCTTCAAATCATTTTTTGGTAACCCAATTTCTTTCGAGTAATGTGTGTCGGTGTACTTTTTGATGCAGAAGGTTGTTGTTAATGATATTTGTATACTGTATTACTTGAAACAAGTTTATTTGGGATTAGGTTTGGTATTTTGGTATTGTTTGCTTTATACTTTTAGACCCAAGAACCTGATAAACTAGTGCAAAGTATTTCAGAGGCCTATATAAGATGCATGTATATACTCCACAACCTATCTTGGCCTATGCAAGATATGGAATTAGCTGGTGCTCTGGTTCATACTGTAATTTCTGTACATTTATTATTCATATTGTGACGTTTAAATTGTGTGTTTGCTCGTTCATTCCGTCCTTCCTTCTTTCATTGATTGATTGATTGATTGATTGATTGATTGATTGATTGATTGATTGATTGATTGATTGATTGATTGATTCATT
>WNLI01032787.1:0-11544 GCA_025802215.1 Wirenia argentea
AATGTATAGATAATAATAGGTAACATTATTAAACAAGAAGACTGTGCATAAGGATGTTGTATGTGTGACTGGTTTGTGCTTGAAAATGTGGTACAATTACAAAGTGATGTTATACCTACAGTTTCACCATCTCAAATTAATATACCACCATAAGAGTGCAGTACATGATATATCCACAAAACGTTTTATCACAGCGTGTTCAAGAGTTTGATTTCTGAGATGCCAAATTATGAATGAATGAATGAATGAATGAATACAATTCTCTTTGATTTCAGTTTAAGGGTATAGTAGTTTCAACTCCTGAGTCCTGACCATGTGACAAGGAACCAAAGTTACACTGACTCAACATGTAAAACAGTAAAAGCTAACCATCTACACTGTCCAATGTTGGTACATGTCACAAAATTTTCTTTCAGATTAGTTTCAATAGAATTCAGTCGGTGACCCTTGATGATGAGGTCTACCAACTACCCTCCTCATCATACTTAAATTCTTTTCTCCACAATGAATTCACGTCACATGACATGTCACATCTTGATTCACGTCACATGACATGCCACATCGTCTGTTTCAGGTATCCATCTGAGTCGTACGGTTCATACAAGAACAACCAATCGGGTCGTCAATGCGGCGTCTACCGTCGATCCTCATCAGCTGACCTTAGTCGCGTCCGAAGCCCCGAGCAACAATCGGAAAAACGGAAATACGAACGGAGAATCAGCGAGGGCGGAAATGTTCTCCAGTCGACCGATCAGTTTGTTCAAGAGCAGTCACGATTGGCTAACGGTCAAACGGGAATCCAAGATGGTGGTCGACCGGGAATCCAAGATGGTGGTCGACCGCGGTTGGTGAATTCTGACAGTGCTTCGAAGGATGTCATTCGGAATGATTCACTGGAGGAACGGTTAACTGGCCAGGATGAAGTTTTTCATAAGGCACGGTATGTTGGTAGTAAGAGTGATGGTATTAGTAGGATACCGCCACAAGAACAAACACGGTTAAACAATGGCTATGTTAATGATGGTTTGCCGCCAAAACGCCCGGTTAATTTGTCTAAGAGTGTATCATCAGCACATAGGAGGAACGATGATAGTCACGCAAAAATGAGAACTGATGATAGAGTGAGGACTGAGGATAGTCAGGCTAAAATTTGGGGTAAAGTGAGTGTTTTTGAGGCGAAACGTGTTTCTGTTACGATGGAGTCGGAAGAAGATGTTGAGGAATCACCGAGAAGCGTCAAAGATTTACGTAAATCGTACGAGAATTTAGCGCGTTCGACTGAGGATTTAAGTTCTATATCACCACGACAACCACCAATAAACAGTGTTCGTGACAATTCACCACTTTCCGCTAAATCACCACCTAGTGTTAGTCATAGTACAGATATTGAAATTGTCGAACTTAGTCAGACGAACTGTCAATCAAATGTGAAAACAGGAAGTCAAAACTCTTTATTATCCGAATCTGGTGCATCCGCTGTTAATAGTCCCATTATTAGTCATACAAACATTGTCACAACAGCTAACAACCGTGATGTATATACAAATAACACGACAAATAGCAATAATACAAGAGTAACGAACACAAGTACTAGTGCCACAACAGTATCCGTAACCCCGGTTATATCCTCTGAAACTGTCCCAAATAACAGACATATAAACAACCAATCACCGGTCTCCGACTCTTCATCCGAACCAATCGTCATCAACCACAGAAGACAGAAATCTTCCGAAGAACTCGAGTGCGAAAAACAAGCGAAGATTCTCGCGTCTCAGCTAACCGACGAAGATTCCAAATTGTCCCGCGTGATCTCACCCTCCCCTGGAAACAAGGAGACGATGGATTACATGAATGGGCTGTACAATAACAACACTGGGGAGAACGCTAATGATGTGTCGCCTAACTCCAGGAGGAACTTTAAAAAGTTAGTACTGTATATTAATGTATAGTATATGAGTGGTGGTCAGTAATAGAATACATATTTTTAGGCCACTTTAGCCTAGGCTCAAGCCTAAGTACACATACGTCACGCAACTTATGAGTCCAGGTATGTGACTAAGTCAGGTTCCTCTAGTGATTCCACATATCAAACCGTTTGTACTTGATATTGTATTTAAATCTTTAGCGCGTCTTTTTTTTTTTACTCCTAATGGCTTCTTTGTGCTGTAAAGATATCCCACCCACACTTGGTGGTTTTATCTGGGTACGCCGGTTTCCCCACCAAATAGAGGCAGACGAGTCTTCTGTGGGCACAGCAGTATCAGGGATCCCTGTATCTGTGCTGTATGGGTTTGGCTGGTACAGCTATGTGTCTATGCAGATGAATTCTGAGGTCAATGAAGTGGTTGGCAAGTCGGGGGATCCCTGTATGGTTGAATTATTTTGTGTAAGACTGAAAGGTATAATATTGAGAACTTTGCAATGGGCCCCCTGAATGTAGCCTGCACGATGTGGTGTAAAAACGTCTCCCTGCCATAAATTAACTACAATTTCAGACATGGTGATTCGTAGATCTTAGATTTGGTACTTATTTTGTAGGTTGTATAGATACCTCTAGAAAAAAAATATATTTTGCACAAACACATAATCACTGATATGAACAGAATGATGTATATATGTGTGATTCATCGTTCTGGCTTTTTTCTATCTAATATTTTCTTTCACTGAATGTGATTATTATAAACATTTTATTCATAACATTTTATTTTATACTGTATGTTATTTCTGTTATGTGATAGACGTAGAATATTATGTACGTCTATATTTTCTACCCGTGCCACTTATGTATAGTGGACTATGATACTTATTGTAACTGTTGTTATTATTATAGTATAATGGTACAATAATGGGCAAAACAATAACACAACATGAATCTGGGTATAATAAATTTATTGTAAGCGAATTCTTGGCGTTATTGCCAGCGATAATTTAGCGAGCTCATCTTATTTCTTGGCAACCTTATTGTGCCAAATACGTAATAGAATTCATATTTCATACACAAAGTACATTTCATGATATCATTCAATTAGTAATGAATTATATAAGGTCATGATACTTTTATAGTAGCCTACAAGGCCCTACATATTTGGTAATTCTTATTCAAACTGATAAGTTATCATGTGATTCATTAGCGATATACAGAGTGTAGGGCAAATTTTTGTATAACCCGATAAGCATCATCTCTGATCAGCACAGTAGTGTGTATTGTCGTATCAAAAAAATTACGTGTCTGTTTGTAACTGCGATTAAAACCAAACTATTGCGAACCGTTTAGATTAGATCATTAGACGTTACAAGTTGTTATGCTCATAGTTTGTTACTGTATCATGTTGTAAATTCGTTGTATTTGCCTAATATATGTTCAACTATCAAGTCCCTGTCAGGATTATGCACTAGACTCTGTATTCTATAACTATTCATGGAGGAGTCACCTCTGGAAGAAGCTACGACGAGGTAAGCCCAATCTCGCAGCTACTACAAAATGGATGCTGTTCAATTCTGTTTCTAACGCCACTTTCAACCTTTCGTTTCTGCATGCACATGAACTTATTTAATTCACCATCTGGATAATTAATATCCAGCAAATTAATATCCAGCAGGAAAGCACAGTCGAGATGGTCCCAGCAGATTCATAGATGTGGCCTAATTTTCACTCTGATGTACAATGTTGACCCATTTTCCAGTGAGACGCCGCTCCTCGTCAATTCACTACATTGGATATTCTTGGGAATTGCACAAACAGAGACCACTCTAACAGACGATCCCAACACTCTGTTCACGTAATTTTCATTCTAACAATCATGACCCATTTTCCAGTGAGAGGACCTCGCTCCCCGTCAATTCGCCATATTGGATGTCCTCGGGGAAGGCACAAATGGAGGCCACTCTACGAGACGATCCCAACACGCTCATATTACCCGAGGTCACCAACGATCATGACAAGCTTGTTCTTAAAAAGGCATGGTACTATTAATTAAAGTAGGTATATTGAGGGTGGGTAACTATTGCAAGAGTGGAAACTTTCGCGAGGTGTTTAATTTAATGAATTCCGGACCTGACACGGAATAACCTCGCGAAAATGACACGATGTACCAATCCATGAAATATTTGACCCGCGGCATTAAATACCAATACAGTATTGGTTATATGATGTCATGATTTTGGCAAGCAGGCACCTTACTATTTAAGTCCAACAATGAACGGTGTTTCAAACTTCTGGGTTTTACAATCCTGGATTTCTATTGACATAGGTCATTTCTGTGGTAAAGACTGCTCATTCATTCGGGAAGGTTCGGACACTCTTCTGTTGAACTGTTGTACATCAACGTACTCACGACTGGGAGG
Organism: Wirenia argentea; assembly: GCA_025802215.1. Lineage (NCBI taxonomy): Eukaryota > Metazoa > Mollusca > Solenogastres > Pholidoskepia > Gymnomeniidae > Wirenia > Wirenia argentea. The sequence continues at coordinate 4,345 of WNLI01032787.1, forward strand.
ACGATAGAGTATAGTACATTAACTATATTTTCAATTGCCTGATAAAATAGCGTTTTTGCACAATACACCAAGATAAACTTCTAGGAATCAATGCAATCCATGAATGAGCAACTAGGAATTAATCTGGGTGACTATAATACTAAGAATTGTATTGCTTTCTTCATAATCGCTAGAAACATTCTGCCCGCATTTGATTTTCTGTGGTACTCTGATTCCGCTAAATACATATTTGCTCAACTGAATATAATAGACGTACGGTACTGTCCTGTTCTGCAGCGTTGGTCTTGATAAACTTGTCTCCCAAATTATTATCATGTTTTAAACATTTTACAGGGTGAGCTGGTGTGCAGTATAGAGAAGAAGATTGAAGTCTTGCGGGAGGAGAAACTTTCTCTGGAACAAGAAATTGATGAGAACAACGCTCTAGGAGAACAGGTAGGCTAACGATACTACTCAATATAATTAATTGGAGTAACACTAGTCACAAGTTACTTTCCGACTTCACATGCGGCTGGTATAAGGAGTGAAATCTTCTCAATTTTAATTTATGAGTAAAAAATGACGGCACATGCAGAATTGAACCCCTGGCTGCCCCTACATCATCATCGGTTTATCGGGTTTATTAGGCTGTTCGGCCTCCACAACCATGTATGACTCAAGAAGATGGCTAACAGTGAAACACATTGGAAGATGCCCAATTGCTCTGCAGTAAAACATCCCAGGAAGGTTGCATTATAGGATTTCCTTGCCTTTCTCTCTGATATGAAAGTGTTAATTTTTAGTAGTGAAAATCTATGTGTGTTAAATTGCCTTGAATCCATGACATTTCGTGAACAGGGTGAACGCTCTACAGGTACCGCCTACAGGTATCGCCTCAACCAATTTTCATATATTTTTGGTGTGTGTCCCATAATGTCTGTGGTTGGAGTCTCCCATCTTTCAACGATGATGAATATGAACTAAAGATATTTTAATTTTTATACTGTCTATCTGCATAGTTTTTATTGCATACATTATATTCAACAACCTTCCACAGATATCAGAGGCAGTAGAAGAGAAATGTCGTGAGGCCGAAAAGTCCAAGTTCAGATCGTACACTGATGACCTGGATAAGATCGTGAAGCTGTTGCTGAAACTATCAGGTCTTCTTGCACGAACGGAGAACGCAATCAACAGCCTACCAAAGGATGCCGATGAACGACAAAAGGTTCGTTGCGTGTGTGTTACCTTTTATAATATATTTGTTCTCGTGGGGTATACCTGACATAATTAATATAAAATTACGCTCTAGGGTCCTCGGCTAAAGCTTACAATTCACCATGCCTCAAATGACTCAATCAAATACTCGACGCAATTTTTACATTCCCAAGTCTAGACAAGAAATCAACGAGGAATATTGCCTTGCCTTGGTGGTGGGAAAAGTCGCGAAGTGTAAAAGATTCTACCCACCAACAATTAAGACACTATGATCCTGTCTACACATCACTCAGAGCTGCGGGATCGCATTGAGCTAAGCAATTGGCCAGTCTGCGATCTACAGCACTGTCACAAGAAGCGGGAATTGAACCCATAACTACTACCTAGTATCATGATCAGTTTATTGGCGTCCAGAGCCTTAGACCATTGTGACTTTTGTGAGTCCATGCCATTGTTTCAACTTGGACATATGACTTAATCATTCATGAACTGCCTAGCTTCCGCATGGAATTATAGTGACTTCCACTCACTGTCTTTAAATAGTTAGAAGATGTAAAAATCAACACATAATGGTGTTTTCCCCCGACAATGCAGTTTCGATAAGGCACCACTAGAAATTAAGTGAAATGAAATTCGATAATTACTTTATACAATTTCTATAAAATCCTGCACATTATCCCCACAGAAGGCACTCCATGACAAACGTAAGCGACTGTCGGATCAACACGAAGAGGCAAAACACCTCAAAACAGACATCGACAAACGACGAACGCAAGTCGTCACAATCCTATCAAACAACCTCCCCGAGCAAGTATTACAAGACTTCACGCTGTACGTCGAGTCAAAATCTAAATTCATTATAGAAATGCAGGAATTGGATGATAAGCTAGCGTTAGGCGAGGAACAATTAAGTGCTTTGAGGCGGAGTATGGAGGTGGAGGATTCATAACGTATGGTGATAGTGTAGCTTAATGTGAACTTTTTTACCACTCCAAAATTATGAAGCGAAGTATGGAGGTAGAGGACTCGTAACATAGGGTGATATTGTAGCGTAATGTGAACTTTTTTACCACTCCAAAAGATCAAATTCTGAGGCGTAGTATGGAGGCGTAGTATAACGTAGGGTGATCATGTAGCTTTTTGTGAACTTTTTGACCAGTCCAAAACATCACTCTGAGGCGTACTATGGAGGTGGAAGATAGAATCATGACGTATGGTGATATTGTAGCTTTATGTGAACTTTTTTACCAGTCCAAAACATCAAATTCTGAAGCGTAGTATGGAGGGGGAAGATTCATAACGTATGCTGATATTGTAGCTTTATGTGAACATTTTTACCACTCCAAAAGATCAAATTCTGAGGCGTAGTATGGAGGTAAAGGATTCATAACGTATGGTGATATTGTAGCTTTATGTGAACTTTTTGACCAGTCCAAAACATCATTCTGAGGCGTACTATGGAGGTGATAGATTCATAACGTAGGGTGATAATGTAGCTTGTGAACTTTTCGTTATATCTGAACATACCAGTCCAAAACTCTTTTTCAGTTTACAGTTTTCAGTTTTGAATGAATGAATGTTTGGCATCGACAACTATGACGTAGGGTTATTTATTACTATACTTTGTTATTGTTATGGATGTGGACTAGTGAACGATCTATTCTAATTCACCGAGAAATGTAGAAGTGTGATAAATGTGATAAATTAGCAAGTTACGAAAACAGTATCTTCTTTAAAGCATGGTATGGAGTATTCATAACTTGGGGTATATGTTATAACGTATAGCACTATTAATCATCAAACAAGTTTATGTTAGAAGAACAATTAACTCATTTTTGTAGTATAAAATAAATTATATAATATAATATACCAGTCCACCAACCATAGAAGAGCAATGAAAATAGTATAGACTCATAATCAGTTATTGTTTCCAACCTAATGAAATTATTTAGTAGTATAGACTCAATGGAGGAAAGAATAATTTTTGCACTAAAAAATCATCAATGGTTTATTGCTTTTCGGTATCTTCTCTAATTGTTTCCCCTGATTTAGAGTACCTATTTCAAGTGAATACTGTTTTTCAAGTAATTGGAATTATACGCTATTCCATGTATATTATGAAAATTTTCTTAAATTGCGTGTATATCATAATAAACATTGGAAACATAGGAACCGAGATACTGTACCTATAATAAGATATCTGGATTGTTAAAGCTTGCTGTAAATTTTTTTAGGAGAGTCTTTCCTTAAACGAAGTACTTGTTAAGTATGGATGACTATCCATCAAATAATTTATATATACTGTAATACGACATATAAACATTAAACAATGTTTATTATTGTGTGCCGTTTTGAACATTTTCACCTTGTCCATAGTGTTAGTTGTTAAAGGGAGATAATGCGAATAGTTCGGTGAATGAAAAATACTCGATTTTAACAGTTATTTATTTCCAAAGGTTAGGCCACTTGGCATTGATTTAGCCATCGATTACGGTATAGATTACAATATTGTTGCGATGTTAATACTGTGCAAGTAAGCCATGTTGGTTTTGAGTGATAATTACTTTCTCATGTTAAATTTCACTGGGAAAAAAATCAAAGTCTTATCGTATACGAACCTGTGATCTTCTGATTCCCAGTCAGATAATCTACTAACAGTTGGTTGTAAAAGAGTTACCCTGATTTCACTGTCTGATGTCTCTATAGCTCAGTTTGTTAATTGTAGAACATCTGATCGGGAATTAGAAGGTTGCAGGTTTGGATCCAGGTACTGTGATTTAAATTTAACATGATTATTGTAATGCTAATTTATAACGCTGTTGTAAGTTTCATTAAAATGTGTTCAATATTCAACATAAACTAATATATAATTTAATTTATATTCTACTGTGTAGCCTATAGTGTAAATGATGTCAGTATACCCTACAATAGTGTAAACGATGTCATTATACCCTACGTATAGTGTAAACGATGTCATTGTTTATACCAATTTTGTGATATAATTATTTTCCAAAATTTTGCTTGCTTTTGATATTTTGTTCATAATCTTAATCTATAAGTATTGTCCAGTATAGTATTAATATTGTACTAAAAGTATTGACAATAATTATTATAAATGTATTTTTTGGTATTTCGTTAGAAAATATTTATTGTCATTTAATCTTGGATTGTTCAATTACTTTTAAAGAAAATTAACCTATTTAATTGTGTACTGCAATAACTGCATGTAGTGGAGGTTTCCAATCTAGTGCTTGACTTCTATACTTTACAAACCCAATTTCTCTGTATCAAATTTTTAATATAATTTTTAGTACATTCACAATAATTGTACATCACAATAAACGTTATCATAGTCTAATAGTCTATATCATGTGTAATCTATATTGATGCCATAAAATATAGGACAAAAATCACAGTGTAACATCTGGTAGACATTTGACTACAAACCATTTAGGCTTATCAAATGTGACCTTGTAAATATATTTTAAGGTTTAAGCCCTAGTTTTCCTGTATATGAAAAATAATATCTTATTTATAATCATGAGATATAGTTACGAGTGTTGAGTCGAGTATAGACTCATTCGACTGTCAACTGTTGACTGTTATTATCAAAGTCGACTGTTATTATCAAAGTTCAACATTAAAATTTATATTATGATTAAATAGTTGTTATTGTTCACTCAATTGTGGGTTGAAATTATGTGATGGCCTATTTACTGGTACGTTACAGTTGTGCTCATGAACCATAGGGAGGTTAAGAAACTATAACTTCCGCATCTTAAATAGCTTTCTTGTTTGTAAATTGTAATGCCACAGATTTTTCAGCGAATGTCATAGATTGTCGTTTTGTGATCTTAGCATGAAACAAACGTCTAATGTCAGGTGACATCAGCTTGTCAGCAACCAAACAATCTTCCACTTCAAAATCATCAACTTCAAAATTGTCATGACATTGTGTTGTCACAGATTTTAGAACGTATCTATTGGTCATGGTTTGTTCTTTATAACAGGACAACCTGAGGTCGTGTTGGCAGGAATAAGCTGAAAAATATATTGTCAATAACTCAATAACATTCGGTTTAATGGGTTTTTGCATCCAACTCAATTGCTTACAGTTACAATCACAAATGCCGACTTTCAACAATAGGAACCATCCGAAGATTTCTTAACCTCCCTATTATTTCACTGACTGCATAAATGAATCCAGAATTATAGAAGTCCCACTGTCTGGTGTAAATTATTTATATAAACAAACGCCACCAAAAACACAACAAACGAAGTCCCATTGTCTAGGTTTTAATATTACTGCTTTTTGTTATACTGTATACGGTTTTGTTTTTCGGTGTGTTTTTTTCGGCATGGTAATGAGTTGCACGATCAAGAAAACTCATGGCATCGTGACAGCATTGTGATTCTCCCAATCTAGTACGACAGAAAATAGTAGGAGGAAGTATGTAATATTTTACAAAACGTTTTATTTTATTATTTACATCGTCCGCAGTTTTTCCATGATGTTTGTACTGCTGTCCCAGTTGTCACCCTACACATTTTGAGCGTGACCTTAACGCTCGGACTCGCAACACGCACTGACTATACCCATTTTAGCGACCGAAACAAAATGGCTTTTGTTGTCTGCTCGATCGATAAATCTGCAGACCTTCGTAATCTTCGTAAGACCGATGAATGAATGAAATTTGACAGTTTGTACAATAAATTACGGGTGTCATTGTGTGCAAAATGTGCACGTACGTTGTACGTCATGTAGTGTATACGCTACTATAAGTTTTCCGCTCATAAACCGGTCTAAAACAATGCAAAATGCAATGTAAAACCCCAGTATTTTTTGCTGAGTTTTTACGATGATCATCATGATTGATTTTTCATTCATTCATATTTTTCTCTGGTTGGCAATTATAGGCTAATGTAATTATAATCATTACTGTGAACAGTAGGCTACAACAACCAAAATTTACAAGATATGGCAGCATTTTGTACTCGGCTAGTTTTAAATTCAGGACACATGTGAAGCATCAGATATTAAAAAGTCATGATGAATATATCAAGGACCTACTTGACACATCCAGCGACAAAAAAGGACACACTAAGTTCCGAACCAGCAAAAAACTATGGTCATATGTAAGATCGAAGCGAAGAGATACAACAGGGATCCCCGTGCTGAAAGACGACGGAGAGGAAATAACCAATGGTCAAGAAAAAGCTGAAGCTCTAGGAAAGCAGTATAACAGTGTATTCACTGATGAGGACCTGACCAACATACCAGATCTTGGGGAACCAATCGTACCAGAAATAGATGAGCTGAAGATTGATCAAAAAGGTGTTGAAAAACTGTTGAAAGGATTAGACCCGAAAAAGGCTAACGGACCAGACAAACTATCAACCACTGTCCTAAAGGAATGCGCGGAGGAAATTGCTCCAATACTGACCGTCATATTCACAAAATCACTAGAATCTGGGGAAACGCCATCACTGTGGAGAACCGCCGACATTGTAGCGATATTCAAAAAGGGTAGTCGACTGTTACCGGAGAACTATAGACCTGTCTCTCTCACATCCGTCATATGTAAAATTTTCGAACATATTGTACATCGACACATAATCTACCATTGTGAACGATACAACATCATTAATGACAACCAGCATGGATTTCGCCAAAATCACTCGTGTGAATCGCAATTAATTAATTCTATCGAAGACATCTACAGAAAACGTGATCAAAACAAACAGGTAGACTCTCTCATTCTCGACTTTAGTAAGGCGTTTGACACCGTTCCTCATCAGCGACTCCTGGCTAAGCTACAACACTATGGCATCAACAACAGCCTACACAAATGGATATCTCACTGGCTAACAGAACGCAACCAACGAGTGGTGTTAGATGGTGAATCATCGTCGTTTAAGAAAGTAAGATCAGGTGTGCCGCAGGGTACTGTGTTGGGACCGCTAATGTTTCTGCTCTACATAAACGACATCTCCGACAACATC
>WNLI01032898.1:0-11543 GCA_025802215.1 Wirenia argentea
ACAACGCGCGGGGGGGGGGGGGGCCCCCCCCCCACACCCCCCCCCCCCCCCCCCCCCCTTAACGACGCGCTTGGACCGATACCATGGAGAAACCAAAAGAAAAACATGGTATGTGGCTATGTGACAGCACTAAGCAAGTTTTTCATCTGCGATTTGAAGAGATAGCGGAAAGAAGCCAGTGTAATTCTTATGAAAGCTAGCGTAGTCCATTGTGACAATGCAAGTAGCGGTCACTGGCCACTTAGTACGCACCTTCCTTAAATAGTTTTGATAATCATACTGGTGGCGTATAGTTTTTATCGCACGTTAGGGATGAGTCGTCTGGTCATCACGCTGGTTGTACATCATTGGTGTAAAGACTGAAAGCTAAATCTAGTTCACCCAAAAATATATAGGTGCTTGGATTGACACCACTATATGATATCATGGTGACAAATTTTCATTGGATCACAACTGTCTACTTAGAGCAAAGACAAATATAGAGTGGACGGCTGTCTCTAATTACGTATTGTCAAACGAACCGACGTCCCCACTCCCCACCTTTGACAGATCGAAACACACGTTCGCATCTTCCGGTGATCGTTTTTGAGATAAAATAAACGCGATTTTTGTCTAAACGCGAAATCATCAAATTTTTTGGAGATGTGACTCCGCGATCTGTCGAAAAACAGTATCCTTTTTGCTATGCTTTTTGTCGTCTGCAAAACTACACCTATTTAAAACGAGCGAAATATAGTCTATTCTCACATTGTTTTCGTTATTTTCACGTTTCACTCGTGAAGTTCGTGAACGAGTCGGAGTACGAGTCTAAAAACGATTTTGTGATTTTTCTTTGAAAAAAAATATCATCTAGTCTTTTTCTCTCTTTGAAAGAAAAAAATCTACAATTTTTTTCTGTTCTATGATTTTTGACAAGGTCAAGTTCAAGTTCATCTGACCCGGAAATAATAAAGGAAATGTCAACATGCAGTCATTGGTTGTGAGTGTTTGAAAGTAAGATAGCCGTCCACTCTATTTTAGTCTTTGGCAAGTGTTTATATCATGAAGGTGGATTCACACAGGTATGGTTGTCAATATATCGTCACTTTCGCCACTCCATCACTGACTTGTGAATCGTGATGATATTAATAGCAGAGCGTTTATAATAAAATACGACTACATCCTATTCCTAGTGTGGCATGTGTAAGTGCGACTCATTTCAAGGGAGTGCTACCCCAATGAGGCTGCCCATGGGCCGTGGCTGGCAAATGGCAATATAGCCCATGTCCAACACATACACATGTAAAGTGAGCGAAACTATAATCTTGTCGACATTGCGTGTATTGCATGATTTTTTATTTCTTCATTTTATTTCTTAATCAACCTGTGAAAGTCTGAAATTTCAATACCATTACCAGTCTCCCTCCCTCGAACTGCCACTAATGTTGAGAATAATGTAATGGACTGGCCTTAGTGGCATACAAAAACAAGTAGGCTATTAGTTTATTTGTAGGTAACTAGGCATATGGATAAGTTGATAACTTGATATATCAATTGTATTCTGTTTTGCATGAATTTAATGGATGTTTATGTTGCAGGATGTTCAATTATCCAAGTCTCTATCCTGGTTATTACGTCACGGGTGTGAAAAATCTGGTTTAAAGCTTCTCCAAGGTAAGCTGTGTCATTATAATATGTATTATAATAAATATATTATTATAACACTTTTTCATAATTCATCAAGTTGGAATGCTTATTTTATCTTGGATTTTTTTTTGACAACCAAAAATATAAACTAGGATTTATTGACGTCTCGACGAGTAATGGCGGTCTTCCTCTGACTCATTCGTGAATGCTAGTGCTGCCCTGTTTGTTTTTGGTGGGATGTTGTTGTGACATTCCTTTATATAGTGTTTCTGTAATGAACTTGATCCCGGGACCCACACATGATTCAGATAATAAGCCCGTTGTCTCGGTTCAGTCAATTGAGTCCATACTTACGTGATGTTGTACACTGGTTGATGGGCCGAATGTGTGATGACCAGCGTTCACCCTGGACCCAAAACCAGTATGTGCCAAATGTAATTTGTTAGTGCCAAATAAAAAAATTAAGTGCCACCATTTAAAGGAGACATTTTGAACCTTTTTCGGTTTTCACGTTTTTTCTACTTTTTTCACTTTTTCTGACTTTTTTAGATTTTTTCGAAGTTTTTTTTCCTCGATTTTTCAAAAAAAAATCGATTTTGTTAGAATTGTTAAAAATTTTTGAATTTTTTGAATTTGTTTGAATTTTTGAAACATTGGGCCATTTCACCTGGAATGACCCAGTATCTCCAAAACATTTATAAACATTAAAACATGATTGGGCAATATGGCGATGTTATTGATTTTCGTAGTGAGTTGTAATAATTCTGATTGATGTATTCAGCCAATGACATTATCAATGTTTGTTTACTTCCTCGTTGGTAAGATTTCATTGGTCAACCAGCGATCACGATGTCAGCTTCGTAAACTTCCGGCCTTTTACGGGATTTGACAGTTTAACAAACCAGGAAATGAAATTTCTCTTCGAAGAACCACAAAATTTGTTACGATGCGATGCTTTCCAAGTAAGTGAAATTGCGTTGCAGGATTTCAGAAAAGTAATAGATGTTTTTTAACTGTCAAAGTTCGCGCCATTTACAAATTTTACGTGACAAAATAACATAAATTCGCGCATTTGGCGCGAAATAAGCGTGCAGCATGAACACTGGGCATGCTACCACCAAAATGGAATCAAATACTTTACGTTTTACTTTTACTCGTTAGTATAATATTGTAGCCTTGTAGGTACTACATACAGTACCTCCCTCTCCAAGCTCTGTGTCTGTGAGGTGTAATGGATGCACTCCTCTTTGGCATTCACCAATTCTTTCTCAGCCTGCTCCAGTCGCCGGTGTAGTTCAGTTTTCTCGCTGCGAAGTCGCGATCTCTCCTGAGGGCATTTCAAATATCAATACAGTATTTGTTATAAAGATAGTTACAAAAATTAATTATGATAAACCAAGTAACACTTTATGCAATCTTGAATAATATCATGAAAGATATCATGAATTTCATAGGTCAATCGTTGTCAAATATGACGTCACATTAGTGGAGGCAATGAAAGGGTTAAACTTTTAACATACTGGCGATTTGCAAAGATTCTTTGTCTGATGCTGCTTACAATTCTTTCCAGTAGTATTGGAGTTTTATCGCGTTTCTTGATGCATTTCAAGTGCAGTCAAAAACAGCGTCAGTTAAATGTTGTGTACAAAAGACAACAAATTTTCCCATAATCCACTGCAGGAGCACTCGGATGTGGAGGTCAACAAATGCATTCATTGTCAAATTAAAAAATGTTCTTCAACCGTTGACGTAACAATAAAAATTCTCATTGTAAAACTAGAAACATCAATAAAAAGTGAAAAAGTACTTTTACTGTTTTTTAATGTTTTTTTTTACTAGTCATACCTGGTCAATGGTTTTATTGGTTTGATCCAACTCTGCCCTGAGTCTCCCAACCTCTTGTAGAGACTGTTGACGTATTAGCGTACAGTTGGTCGTTTCTGAGCGTTGGTGGTGTGCCATCTGATAAACATTACACAGCATAAGGATAATAGTGAGATTAAGATAATCTTTAAAAAATTCTTCCCATCGGCCCTGATGGTAGCTGGCTACCAGAGATGGAACACCATCGTAGATTATGCGATGCACATTATAATTTTTTGTGACAGTCCATGTTCTTTTTACCTTGATCCTGTCACGGTCACATAACAATCAAAGACGTGCAGCTAGATTAACATTCACGAATAACATCAGATTGCGATTTCTATGGTGTGCAAGATTCGTAGTTGTTGGACAATCCCTTTCGGGGCACGCGCAGAGCGATTGACATGCGTATATTCAATTCCGAAGATGGGAACCATACAAAGATATCTTAACCACTCTAATGCGACAGATAGAACAGTGGCTACCTGTAAACTGCTGCCATATTAGGGTACAGTTGGTCCTTTCTGATCTATGATGGTGCCATCAGATTCTGTAAAACATTACGCAGCATGAGGATAATACGACAGATAGAACAGTGGCTAGGTCTGAGTGGTATAGGTCTTGGGTTCAACTCTTCCCTCAGCTTTCCTTCTTCTTGGTGGTGAGCCATCTACAAAACATACAATATATGGGATAAGATGGCTAGACAGGAGTTCTAGAGGTCATGGGTTCAACCCTCAGTCTGCACACCTCTTGTAGAGACTGCCGTCGGATTAGTGTACAGTTTGACGTTTCTGATCTCTGATGGTGCGGCATCTACAAAACGGCATAGCATAGGCCTACATCACATTGAACTTGAGTTGAAGAGGTCTCAACATATAGATAGATCAAGGGTTGTGGATCGAACTCGAGTTCTAGCGGTCCTTGGTTCAACTCTGTCCTCAGTCTGCCCACCTCCAGTAGAGACTGCTGTTGGATCAGGGTACAGTTGGTTGTTTCTGATCTTTGGTGGTGGGCCATCTGTCAAACATTACACAGAATGAAGGATAATATGACAGATAGAACGATGACTAGGTCCGAGTGGTAGATGTCCTGGGTTCAACTCTGCCCTAGGTCTGCCCACCTCTTGTAGACTGCTGGCGGATTAGGGTACAGTTGGTTGTTTCTGATCTCTGATGGTGAGCCATCTACAAAACAACAGTAGGTAGACATTGTATTGGACTGGTGTTCAAAATGTTCCAGGTTCAATTCTGACCTCCACCTTCCCAATGCTTGCAGCAACTATACTGCAGGGGTTTCTGAATATCTATGGTGGAGCGCCATTTGTCAAAGAACATAGCTCACTATAGTTGTGGAGTGAACTCAAGTTCTAGAATTCCAAGGTTCAACTCTGTTTTTGTTGGTTTGTTTTAGAGGTCAGTTCAAATCTACCCTTCAGCTTGCCCACCTTCTGTAGAGGCAGTTGGTCATTTCAGGTGTGGTGATGGGCCATCTGTTACGTAGCATGAGAATAATAGGACAGATAGAACAGTGACTAGACCCGATTGTTAGAGCTCCTGTCTGTTGTAGTTAATTTTTCTTGGATCACTTTACGTAGTTACCTGCGCAGCTACACATAATAAACTTGCAGGGATCATCATTTAAAAGGACGAAATGTCGCTTTGGGATAATTGTCTAACAATGCCACATTGCATTTATTATAATTAAACTAGCTTATCTTGCCTATTTTTGCCACAAAATAAGGTATTTTTCTACATAATTTCGTACCTGCGTGGCTTCCCGGCGGATGGACTTAATCTCCGACTTTGTCTCGTCCAACTCTTTAGCCACAGCCTTCCTGTCCCTGAGGACTCGTTCCAGTTTGTGTTGGGTCGACTCGGCCTGCTCGGTTATCTCATGGATCTGAAATCAAACCTCGATCTCATGAGTCTCGTGAGACATAAAAAACAAACAACGGTGCTATGACATTAAAAAATTAAAGTGGCACACTTATATACCGCTCGTTATATGTCACCAACGGGCAGCGGTAAAGTTTCGCCATGCTATAGTCCTCTGCGTGTAATAGCTGCACGAGTAGCACAACCTTACTCCCCAACCCATATATTTACCATTGAAAGTGAATATACGATCAGTATTAATTTTACGGGCTTGGTAAACTGAGGCTAGGGAAACGCGTTCTCACCCACACAACACCAAGAAATCACAATTTTCAGATAAAATGCCGATCGTACAATCCGAGATTCGAAACCACGACCTTGGGTAATAAATGAATGATAGCCCAACGCTTTAACCGACTGAGCTATTCTCTTAGTAACATCTGCTAATCGTGGCATATCTGTATCAGAGGTCTGTTTTTTGGAACTATTATTTCTCAGAGATCTCAAGCATGTGTTTGTGGAAACAGTTTTGTATATTCTACCACAAGTCCACAACAAGTTTTAAAAGTTATTTATCACAATTTACCTTGTCATTGAGTTGAGCCACCACAGTTTTGTTTTCATCCCGGACAGTCTGTTTTTCGACCTCCATTTTCTCCGCCATCTCCGTCGTGTGTTCATGGAAGCGCCTCTGGGTGTTCTCTAGTTGTGATTGCAGTTGCTCTTTTGCTACCAATGCCTGTAAAGATATTTAGTATTTATTGAGCGATTTCAATAGGTTGACATCGTGCATCGTTATTATGCCATGTAGTAATGATACACTACATTTAATGCCCCTCACTTTCATAATTTTATTGGCCCTCCACAAGCAACCACTAAAATGTCAATATCATTATCTGATGATCTGATGCATAATCGCATATATGAGATATTCTCTTAATAAAATCATGGAGTAGAATTTATAAATCAATGAAATCATTATGTTTTGGTCGGTAGAAAAGGCCTATGGTAGCGACTCTTAATTTACCACACATCACTACCTTTCCTATGATTATGCATGATCTTGATATTTGACCTTTAATCAAAATTAAATTCACTAAATGTCTACTTACTCATACCACTAGCACAATGATTACAAAAAATACACAAAAAGTACCACATGGCTCAGACAGCGAGAATAAGCCAGCAGAATTCCTACTAAAGCTACCAGGTCCTCAGATGCTCAATTCAGCCACTGAAGTAGTGAGTACAAGCAGGGGTAGGGTTCCTTGCTCAAGAGAATTTCAGTAACACAGGAACAATGTCCTTGAAAAAGTTCATCAGGTTGGTATTAACATTATAGTAAAAGTTATTTCTTCTCAACCATCTTTTCTCAAACCACATATAGTGACGTTTCGACGTATAACACACGTCTTCATCTGAGCAAATGACAATCATTGCTGACTGCCAGCGCCGCTCCGTTGGTATTTGGCGCCAAAACGTGAGATCTCATTATCAGGTGAAGCTGTAATAACTCGATCCCACACGTGACTAAGGAAAAAGACGCCCTCAAGTCGGTTCATGTTTGGATTACGTCGGATTTCAATGGCCTCCCGTAAGCCTATGTGACGTCGTGATCTGTCATCTTCTCTTCCAATTGATTTTGTTCCACCCCAGTCAATACCAACGGAGCGGCGCTGGCAGTCAGCAATGATTGTCAGTTGGTCGGACGACGACGTGTGTTATACGTCGAAACGTCACTATATGTGAGTAAAAACTTTTGGTTGAGAAAAAATTACTTTTACTATAATGTTACTATACCGTAACCAACCTGATGAACTTTTTCAGGAAACTTAATACCAACGATATTGTATATTTTAAATCTCACCTAAACATCATTTCCATGAACAGCAGATCCCGCGTGACGTCATGGCCGGCGATGTTAGAGTAGTAGATCTTTCTCTCCTCAAGATGGCGGACTGATTCATACCAACTGATGTACATAGTAGCTCAGTTGTACAGCACTCATTTAGTAATCCAGAATGTCCCAAATTAAACCCAGTGTCGCTGCTAATTTGTCATTTTACTGCTGCTGGAGTAGGCATATCCTTTGGCAAAGCACATACCCCTACCTAACCAGTGCAGTACTAAAAAGAGCATTTGGAGATGGGTAGCTTATATATTGGCTTACTGTCTTAAACTGAATATATCTAAGATGGACAAATTCTGCGCACAAGCAGTGGTTTTCTCGGGGTATAACATTTTCCCCAGTCCTCACCAACTTTCGCGCATGATTAATGTACCAGTATAACTGTTCATAGCCTGAATGTACCATGCCTAGATGCTACTGTTGTCCAGTTAGCATGCAGTTATGTCTCACTCATATCAAGCCCGTATTGTAGCTTTTCTCATCTAGAAGGCTTGATAACATTGCGCAATTGTAGATAGTTAAATAACAGAAACGCTTAATGTTAAAATATAATATTATACATTTTAAATCTCACCTAAACATCATTTCCATAAAGAGGAGATCCCGCGTGACGTCATGGCCGGCGATGTTAGAGTAGTAGATCTTTCTCTCTTCGAGGTGGCGGAATGACCGTACGAACGGAGACCCGAGGTATAACATCATGTTCTCTGCTGGTAGAGGCAGCATCTGACCTGCAGGGTACATTACAGTGTCAGAGTCATTTGCTCCAAATTTAAAGTCACGGTGCTATAGTGTAGATTTAAACCATGCATGTGCTTTTGTGGTATTAATGGGAGTTGAAAAGCCCCAATAAATACATACACTTATTACACCCTAGGGTGGTGTGTTTGTTATTGAGGCATGTATCTAGACAACTAATTTACCCCCCGATAAGCCGTTTCGAACCACAAGTTCATGGATTATAATCTTCAAAATGGGATAACCAAATACTCCCTAAAAAGGGAGGACGATGAATCAAGACCCAAAAAATGCAAAGGGTTCCAGACCATCTATGTGCCGTTTACAGAAAAGAAAGGGTAGCATTGTTCAAGCTTTAAGTACCGAGAGTACTTCTCCCACTTCCCTCGATAGCCTAGGCAACATACTTTCCAATTTCAATTTCGAAGTGAGTTGAAAAAACTATGAATTTTAACGAAACTTTGTGAGTTTTAATATAGTTTCGGTAGGTTATAGTTTTCGTAAAGGTTCAGTACAAATAGAGGAGATGGCTTCTGGCATATTGGAAGTATAATTTCAGGAAATAGTACTGTTTTTGGTATAGATTCTGAATAAATTGTTGTTTCGGTTCGATATACAGTAGTTTCAAACTATCATTACTGATCTGTTTTGGTAGTGATGTGTTTCGATATAGTTTCGGTAAAAATTTAAAATCATGGTTTCAGCACAACCGTAAATCATATAACAGGCGTTTGACAGATGACTATCTTATAGACTCACTATATGACTTATGAAGGTACATGTACGTTTAAAAATGATATTTATTTGCTAACTGACTCAATATACGACTCATTCTACCACGATCGTTTCGTTACGGGCATTTTCATTGGTCGAGGACCGTGGGACATCAGGTCACGTCCCACGGCTATCGCAGTATTAATATACCGTGATTTGCGGACTTGAATAATTTTCATGCTCTAAGTCGCTCCTCAATTTAACAAAAAAAATTGGCGCGGGCGGGGATCGAACTCGGGCCGCCCCGGCTGTAGACCGGGAGCTTAACCACTACGCTAATAGAGGCGATGTGATAAGTGCGTTATTTTGTCGTTAAATTGTCGATCGTGGTAGAAAATCGTCATAGCTTACCGTTGTACACGGCCTGATGTCCATACGGAAATTTATCGTCTTTAACTCGGGCGAAGCGCCCTCGTTAAACAGCGATAAATTTCCGTATGGACATCAGGCATTGTACAACGGTAAGCTCTGGTATAACTACTAATATATGACAATATATGACATGAAGGTAAATGTATATTTAACTCCTTGATTGCCAAATACGTCATGAGAAGATGCAATTAATTATCCTGGCAGTCAAAGAGTTAATAAACTATATTCACTTATATTCCACTTACCCTTCAACACCACCATTTCCTCAGAGTTGACCCAATCTTTGCTCAAGCTCTCCTTTTTCATCTTGAGCACAAATGGCGTATTTATGAATTTCTGGATGTTTTCGTACGTGAAGTCCATTGAGTGAGGGTTCACGAGGGTGAAAAATGTTGGCAACTCGGCCGTGGCTGGAAAGCAATGTATAATATAGTATGACCAAAAGTATCATACACTTTATAACGTTGGTGACCTGGTTGACCCTTGAGATTGTATTATATGCGAAATGAAGCTAAAATTGTGTATTTGGCAGTCAAATTTCTTTTAGATACCTAGGTACCATACATATATGAAAACCATCACATTTGGATATTTCATACAAATTTATGCATCCTCCGCACTTTCACATATATATGTGGTAAATGTGAATGTCACGCGCGTTGGCGAGTAAACATACATACGAGGGATGGTCGAAAAGTTCGTAGGCTCTCCAAGATGCGATTGAGGAATGCGACCATTTAAAGTTCATATTTCATAATTGACCTTGTAATGTGGTGAACTTACGTATACGGTACTGTAAGCGTGTACGCATATATGATCTGAATTGGTGTACAAATTACATGAGGGCTTAGTCCCACTGGGGTAGAGGAAATATCACTAGGAGCGACTCACCAGTACGAATGTTAGGCATCATACGTTGCAACATCTCGCCGCACTGGTGCACTTGAAGGCTTGTCGTGAACACCAGATGATACGGAAAGATCTCACAGAAACGGCGTGGATTCACTCACAGTTTTGGGGTAGCGAAAGTTGGACTAAATTATACTCTTAGAAAGTATACTGTAGTTTGTACATCGATTCGAACCAATAAGCATGGACACTGGACAGTAAACTCGCAACTTGTGGTACAGCTACCATAAGGCTAACACCCTAACACCTCAATATAGACATACACAAATAGAAATAAAAACGTCATTTAAAATACAAAAGCATCTTTCATGCATTTTATAATGTTGGTGACTGGGTTGATCTTAGGTTTTTTTACGTGACAAATTAGGTAAAATGATCTGAATTGACTAGACGTATATAATATACAAAGATGGCTTAGTCTCACACTGCTATGGTAGAGGTAAAATCACTAGGACCTGTTGACTAACCAGTCCGTATGTTAGGCATCATGCGTTGCAACATCTCCCCCGACTGGTGCACTTGGAGGCTTGACGTAAACACCAGATGATACGGGAAGATCTCACAGAAACGGCGTGGATTCACACCAAGAGTCTCGGGGTAGTTGATGACAAAACCTCGACGAAGAATACTTAGTTTGGCGACGGCTTTCCATTTGGCTTTGGCGATTTTTGAGCGGTGGAGTTGTACGGGTAGGGCATCTTCCCCTTGGTTACGTCGGATCTCAGACAGTCGACGCTTCACACTCTCTACATCCTGGCAATAAGAATACATCATGTTTATTAATAAATAATAAATTAATTTCTACCACGATCATTTTGGTACAGGAATTTTCATTGGTCATTCGCGTCACGTGACCGTGGGACAAATGCCCAAGTCCTAGGACAAGGTATAAGGTAATCGCAGTACTAATATATCGTGATTTGCGGACTTAGACAATTTTTCATGCTCTAAGTTGATCCTCAAAATTGGCGCAGTTGAACTCGGGCCGCCGCGGCTCTTGACAGCTCGCTTATTGCCGCCGCTTAACCATTAGATCACTGAGCCACGAGAAGACTGTCCTAATTTGTCAATAAACATTATCGATCGGGGTAGAATATCGTTGCACCATTGTTTACTGTTGGACATAGCCGGATGCCTCACGGAAATTTATCGTGTTTAACTCGGCCGCTCACGATAAATGTCCGTGAGACATCAGGCTATGTCCAACGGTAAACAATGGTGCAACTACTATGTTAAATACACATTTTGCAGTGTTTTTGCTCATTTATTTTGAATGGGAGATAATTACTTTCATATAACGCCTTCGTCTCATCATGATAATTTATATGCAAAGAGTACCCTCACCACCTAAGCAGTTTTCAGACACAGTTGCAAAAGAAGTAAAGTAACACATTTCTACACAGAGATTTCTCTATCCAGTATCCGAGTATCCATAAAATGTTGATTTACAGTAATATATATGTAACAGGGGCGTT
>WNLI01033009.1:0-11542 GCA_025802215.1 Wirenia argentea
GTGAGACGTTTCGGTGCGTGTTTTGCAACGCAAATAACTCATAAACTACTCGTTTCTCAAGATATAAAGTAAGTAATATATTTAGCTAAGACATGGGCCTATATCATAACGTTGTAAAATTACATAAATACCGCACAGGGAAAACTGCACCGATCAAAATAACTTTTCTGTCTCACTGTGGGCCACCCTCCCCTACATTTCCCCAAAAATACAGGAAATTTGAAATGAGCTTCAAGTATTCCTATATAGTTCATCGGCTACACGATGACATAGGCTACACTTTTTGGCCCAAAAGTACTATACTTCATACAGTATACACATACGCACAGTATACTAGTACCTTCAAATCGCGATCCACAATGTACTCTGTTGGTATAATAATTGTCACTCTATTTTTCTTGCAGACA
Organism: Wirenia argentea; assembly: GCA_025802215.1. NCBI lineage: Eukaryota > Metazoa > Mollusca > Solenogastres > Pholidoskepia > Gymnomeniidae > Wirenia > Wirenia argentea. Next base: position 408 of record WNLI01033009.1, read on the forward strand.
TGTCATAGCCTATACGTATATATAAACTTCCAAAACACTCAACACTTGGAGTTTCATTTTTCATAGTATAGTCGTGTATGCCGGGGTTTTTACGTTACTTGTATAAAAACGTATACAAAAAAAGCGTTTATGTGGCCATCGAGATGTGTAAATAGTATAGGACAGGGGTGGCCAATTAGATTTTCCCGCGGATCATCTGTATAAGTAAGCCACTGTAAATAATAAATATAATACTAATAATAATATACGATATAAGGTTAAATTTGCAATTCACATAATCGGTGACTTTGCGTGAGTATAGCAGTTTCCAATTCCAAGTAAATATTCAAACGAACCCTGATTCCAGGGAAGGTAAGCCAATGTGTTCCCATCCAGTGTCCACGTTCCTTCCGTGTGTGTGTCAGTCCCAGCAATGATAACCCAGCCATTGTATCTCTTCCCCATCACATCGACATGTAGGCGTACAGTATCCCAATCTACGGCTGCCAGTCGTCCGTTCTGGGCAAAGGAACAACATCAATTTTCCTCGTCCCCGCATTATAATTATAACTGATCTCGTATATATTATGCCCTATTATTACCAATTTACCATGTCGGCGATTTGTCAAATCGACGCGTACGCCATGTCTATGTGCTATGCGTAGACTACCGAGTTGGTAAGTTACCATGACTGAACGGACGCAATCATAACCCATCTATTATATCATCGTTGGTATGCAATAAGTATTGTTATCTCATACTTGAATAAAATGCAGGCTCCTGATTGGTCAATCGCCGTTCAATAAATTTCCGTATTGACAAGAGCCGTTCCATAAATAATATAACCGTACCATAAATCTTTTATGGAACGGCTGACGTACGTATTTTCAAGTATATATGAGGTAAATTCGTTATGGTATGGCTAGGTATTCCATACGGGATTTTATTGGCACTCGACTTAGTTTATTGCACTCGGCTTCATACTTGAATAAAATGCAGACTCCCGATTGGTCAATCGCCGTTCAATAAATTTCCGTTCCATAAATAATCTGACCGTACCATAAATCTGTTTTTGAACGGCTGACATATTTTCAAGTAGGCCTATGCGATATTCGTTATGGTATGGCTAGGTGTTCCATACGGTATGTTATTGGCACTCGACTTAGTTTATTGAATTGGCCTCATACTTGAATAAAATGCAGACTCCCGATTGGTCAATCGCCGTTCAATAAATTTCCGTGTTTACATTAGCCGTTCCATAAATAATCTGACCATGCCATAAATCTATTATGGAACGGCTGACGTATTTTCAAGTAGGCCTATATAAGAGATAAATTCGTTATGGTGTGGCTAGGTGTTCTATATGGTATTTTATTGGCACTCGACTTAGTTTATTGCACTCGGCCTCATACTTGAATAAAATGCAGACTCCCAATTGGTCAATCGCCTGGTCAATAAATTTCCGTGTTTACATTAGCCGTTCCATAAATAATCTGACCGTACCATAAATCTGTTATGGAACGGCTGGCGTATTTTCAAGTAGGCCTATGAGATAAATTCGTTATGGTATGGCTAGGGGTTCCATAGGGTATTTTATTGGCACTCGACTTAGTGTATTGCACTAACCCCCGTGCCAATAGAATCCCGTATGGAACACATAGCCATAAAATAACTACTGTACTGTACACATACCACAAGTTTGCATCGCTGGGGTGCGTCGCCTGCTACACAGCGAATACCGCATTCCGAAAGCTTGAAGCACCAGCCCACGTTCCCTATACGATTCCAACCGCTTGGGCACGAGAAACCTGAACGTGCAAGTATTGTGCAATTACATGCCTTTAATTTGTATAGTCTAGTAGTAAGTATAGAGGTTCTAGTGTTATAATAGTCGACCCCGTGGTGTAGTGGTCAGTGTCGCGGCTTTTCGCACGAGAGGTCGCTGGTTCGAACCCAGCAAAAACCAGGGATTTTTCCCGGGCATTCCATCCGCCATTTGCGAGATTCCTACATGGCAACATGGACAGATTCTGAAAGTGCGGTATATAAATGCACACATCTATCTATCTAATACGTTGTTCACTCGAACTTAGCCGAAACATGACTGATTGACTATGTGAATGTTGTATCTAAAAGGTCTAACAAGTCACTTAGGCCGGAATAACTAAGTCAGTTAAAACAAGGCTTGTGTAGACCTACTTGTTCTTGATATGCTTTCATCAAAGTATAATGGAGACTGGGTAGTTTACAATGCATGTCCCATTCGTATGACTTATGAGAGGAAGAAGTTTGGTACCGAAGGCTGTGGGTCGTTGTAAATGACAAGTTGGCGCGCATTAGCAACGACTTTCCGTCATCACAGTCACGTAATTGTAATGGGATATTTGTAAAGGATATGAAGACCTCCAGATATGCACACGTCGACACTCCTTAACTACACACCTACAGTACGCATACAGTATACACTACCCCTCAGTCCTCACCCGTGTCATTGCACATCTCAGTCTTACACTCATCTGTCTCCTGGTTTTTACCCACACATGACTGTCCGACTGAGCTAGGCGGGATATAGCAGCGTCTCTGACGAAACGTGACCCCTGTCCCACAGCTCTTCGTGCACTGATACCAGCGGCTCCACCCCGACCACCCAGTGTCCACACCTACATGTAATTTACAAAGTTCTTTTTATTAACTCAACACATAATTTTTTTTGGAAAATCATACCTAAAATTGAGTCGACAGTTTCATCCATTAAATCATGTACGAAGGTCTTTATCAAGACTGCCAGATTTCCCGACCAGCGATTTTGGCGGAAAACAGAACAGACCAAGCGTGAGATAGTTGGTAGGCCCCTTCGTCACGGTTCACCACATTTTTCTGTCTTCTAATCCAGATCGATTCTTTAATGCATTGGGATCTACAGTATTGCCACTTTCCTTGTCCAAGATTTTCGCGTTGTCCCAGCGTACGGTATGGTCAGTGGTATAGTGTAGTGGACTAACGGCAGAGTCAGTGGTATAGTGGAGTGGACTAGACTAACGGCAGGGTCAGTGGTATAGTGTAGTGGACTAACGGCAGGGTCAGTGGTATAGTGTAGTGGACTAACGGTAGGGTCAGTCGTATAGTGTAGTGGACTAACGGCAGGGTCAGTGGTATAGTGTAGTGGACTAACGGCGCGGTCAGTGGTATAGTGTAGTGGACTAACGGCAGGGTCAGTGGTATAGTGTAGTGGACTAACGACAGGGTCAGTGGTATAGTGTAGTGGACTAACGGCAGGGTCAGTGGTATAGTGTAGTGGACTAACGGCAGGGTCAGTGGTATAGTGTAGTGGACTAACGACAGGGTCGGTGGTATAGTGTAGTGGACTAACGGCAGGGTCAGTGGTATAGTGTAGTGGACTAACCACACATCGGTACATCACACCGCTCCCAGCGTACGGCAGGGTCAGTGCTATAGCACCATGGAGAATCAGACTTCATCACCCTACAGTAGTTCTCAGGGAAGTACCCGTCTCCGATGAAATCCTTGACCACATAACCATGGGCGACTGGAGACTGAGCCTCCCATCTCTGACACGTTCGTCCTGTCACCGTGACGCTAACCGTTCCCGTGTACGAACCCGTAACACTCTCTCGATAGCAGTTCTCGTCCCCTGAAGCAGTTGGCTACTATACATAATAAAAAATTATACGTATACGATATAGTCAAATTATTATAGATATATTATTATACTCTTCAATATACAAATCTGAGCCCCCCCCCCCCATTATAAGTTATACTCGTAGTTATATAATGTCGCATGGTATGGTATGGTGGATGTATGGTGTACATAGTAGGTATAGCTCATTATTGGCAGAGCATCTGTCCGGCAAACAGAAGACTGCTGGTTCGAATCCCAACAGAATCATTGCTTTTTAGGGAAATTTGATTCGTATAGACCTACGTATTAAAATTCGGACGTGATGGTCGAGAATGATATCGGCCCTCAGATCCAAGAGGCATACGGAGTGAGGTTCAACAGAATCACCTGGTTCCAGGATGGTGCACCAGCACACGGAGCAATCATCGCGAGACAAAATGTCTGCATGAGCTCTTCTGTCGGCGCGTGCTGGCCCTTCATCAGGATGTGCAGTGGCATCCGTGCTGCCTCTGTAATTTTTTTCGTTAGGGATATTAGAAGCGTGTCCAGCGCACCACCCAATAACCTCGTTGACCTCCGTCAGAGGATCCTGAGGGAAGTAATCCGTCTGAGAGTACAGCCGGACATGATGAGGAGAGCGGTGCAGTCGATGGTCAGAAGAGCGTTGATGTGTAGGGGCCTATCGACCAAGTAGGCTAGTCATGTTGTACTTTGTTGACTGATGTAACAACTCATGCTTACTGAAAGTAGTATGTTATTTTTATTCATGAGTGCTTCACAATTTATGTATTTCATGCCAAAATTAATGGCATACTTTTGTTATTGTTATATTTGCCCCAGTTTTTTGCGGGTACTTTTCTAAAAAGTCTGTTATTTTATAAGTTACTGGTCGATATGAATAAATTTACTGTTTTTGGAAAGAGGAGATAGCCCTTTCCAACAATATATCACACATGGTTATCCTTATGATGTTTCGGGGGTATTTTTTTTCTGAAACACCATGTATAACAGCCTCCAAACAAATAATAATAGGCTAACTGCAAATATCTTATAATTATCATGTCAACATATCAAAAATTAAGTATGACTGCACTCCTGGTTTAAGACCTTTTTTACGTATAGATCCAGGGTCGTGGGTTCTAATCTCGGACTGTGAGATCGGCGTTTTAACTGAAAATTGTACTGAGTTATCTCCACAGATCAGGTAAAGGGATCATAGTACGCTGATGCATTGCCCACGACTACCCTCGCACGGCCATGATATACGGCGGACATTTGGCGGATCGTGGGGTCCTAAGATGCGGCATATAGTCTAAATGTCACACTTTACTTTTTACTTTGATTTACGCACGAATAGACTACTGTAAACATGATGCGCCTGTTATGCAAAACTAACCGCGCACGAGGCACCGCGGGACATCACACGTCTCCCAGCGAACGTCAGGGTCGGTTGTGTAGCACCAGGGTATGGTTGACTCACCGACCCTACAGTAGTTCTCTGGGTAGGTCGTGTCGCCCGGGAAATCCTCCAGGACGTAGTGGTGGTCATGTGGGGAGTGACGGTCCCATCTCTGACACGTTAACCCACTCACCGTCACGCTCTTGATGCCCACGTACGATCCTTGGCCGCTTTCTCGGTAACAGTTCTCGTCCCCTGAGGAAGGCATAGGGAATGCTGGCTAATAGTGACATCACAGATAACCAGTTACGAGAGATAGTTCCGTACACAGGTCTACGATGCATTGAACCTCAAAAAATTAATAAATGTGTGCATTTATATACCGCACTTTCAGAATCGGTCCAGTATCCATGTTGCCATGCAGGAATCTCGCAAATGCGAGTTTGCGCGCCCGGGAAACACTGCGAATGGTCGCAGCGCAGCCTAGGCGCGAACCCGCAGTCGAAGTGCCCGTCGATTGACAGGAACCGACGTGCTAACCACTACACCATGAGCGCACACCCCTCCCTTTAGTTTTACGAGTTCAAACACACGAATCAATCCTATCCCAGGGTTCTAACAGCTTGAGTTTGCTTATTATTCATGTCTCTCTCTTATCAGGAACGACGGTACAGTAATTTATCTCGTGTAATCACCTCTCGAGTCACAAAGACGGTGGTGTTTTTGTAATTGCATGTAGGCTAGTACCTATCGCTTGTCTACTCTCTAAAACGCTGTTTTGTCAGTATTATGTTTAGTAATGACTTATGATACATATACCTGGTCTACTTCTATGCCAAATTATTGAAAAATGAAAAAAAAACCTTATGTACATAGAGTATTATGTCACAAATTGATGTTTACTGTAAAATGGGAAATTGTATCCTTGTAGACATACACATTTATTATCAACCAGACAACTAAAGTGAACTTGTCGTCACAATATCATTGTGCAACGCTATCAGCTCGTCTGACAATATCGAATGCGAATATCCCGTGCGCTAACGCGAATCTGACCAGTGCCTCGTTTTTTTTTTTTTTTTTTTTTCTTTTGGGTTTATCTACGCCTATTTGTGTTTATACATAGTAGCCAATTCTAACGACGGCTCAGCCGTCCAGATCCATCCGCGGATGTTAGGATAGGGAAAGTTGTATTGCACTGATTGCACGACTCACCACACCGACGGACATCACACCACTCCCAGCGTGTGTCAGGGTCAGTGGTGAGACACCAGGGTCTGGGTTGGTCAACGAGACGACAGTGGTTGTCTGGGTAGGTCGCATCTCCTGGGAAACTCGTAGTAGTGTAAGTGTGGTCGTGTGGAAATGTATCTCTCCATCGCTGGCACGTTCGACCATTCACGGTCACGCTCTTACTGCCCACGTAGGATTCTGGGACGCTTTCACGGTAACAGTTCGGGTCCCCTGAGGAATGCACAATAAATAAGAGGAATAGTGACATCACAACAATAACTCGTAAGGACAGTCTGAAATAATGTCGGATCTATGCATACAGCGAGAGGAAGCGTTATCGCCTTCCGAACCGGGACGACACTGTACAAGTATAAACGGGGATCGAATGAACGAAACGATTCCCATGTAGGTCCAACGTTAATAAATGTGTGCAGTTATATACCACACTTTCAGAATATGTCCATGTTGCGCCATGTAGGAATCTCGCATTGCGGAATTGCGCGCCCGGGAAAAATACCACGGATGCATGGTCGCAGCCCATAGGCGCGAACCCGCAGCCGAAGTGCCCGTCGATTGAGACGAACCGGCGTGCTAACCACTACACCACGAGCGCACCCGTTGTGGATCACACTCACACATGCACATTTCGTACATCCTATCGGTATATACAATAATATTTCAACAACTACTCACAATTCCCGATCCGTAGCGAAGAGTGGAGAATCCGACCAGCAACGATTTACAAACGACGTTATACGAGTAACATAAGTACAGTAGGCCTACCTATGTCTTCATATATAGGTCTACCGGTAGTAAGAATAAATACACGAAGACTGACCGCAATGCAGAACATCGCACCACTCCCAACGTGTTTGGGGATCGCTAGAATAACACCAGGGTTTGCGAGCACCAAGGACCCTACAGTGGTTGTCAGGGTAGACCGCGTCTCCCAGGAAACGTGAAATGTCGTAGTTATGGCTATGGGGAGATGTGACGTTCCATCTCTGACAGGTTATACCGCTCACAGTGACGCTCACATTGCCCACATAGGATCCCGAGACGCCTTGTCGGTAACAGTGCTCGTCCCCTGTGGAATGCACAACGATGACGTGACAGCAAAGTGTACGGGGGCAGGTACTCGATCTCGTAGCTAAAAAAAGGCAGATCATAATCTTCTGGCATGCTAGAATTGATTCCTTTTAAATGCTAGAAGTGAGTCGAGAACAGGTTCGAGGAAAAGAGGCACTGGAGTGCAATACATGCTACTCTTCTCATCTGTCTGTAACCCTTCTACATAAGTATGTAATAGTCACATTTAAATCAGAAACAGCATTTCCAATGCGTTTACTGCTAACACACATACGTTTCGAAAACATACTATACAGGAAACCTGAAGCGAGTTTCAGTGATAAATGAATCTATATTGGGTACAATCTCTGACCTAAAAGTGAAATTGACACGGTTACGTACGGACCACTAATAAAAACCGGAATTTCCATCCGCCGTACATTAACATCATCACTCGTACCGGTATTACCTACTTGGATTACCTACTTAGATTGATTTAATGAATGAATGAATGAATGAATGAATGAATGAATGGACCTAAAGTGTGTTTAAGGTCCAGGTCCTGCCAAAAACGTTCCATCGAGGTTGTAATATTAAATTTACAACATTGCCTAAGTGTTATTGCATATTCATAGATCAATTGCAAATTAATTCACACAATCTATAACAACGGATAAAAACGTGTAAATACTGTATGGTATGCGAATTACAAACATGATTAACAATGGTTAAAATGATGAGGGATGTAAGACGTGTTGTATGCGAGGACCGTTACGGTAGTCAACACATACACACTGTTGTGCACTTTTATGTAGGGATGTATCTAGCCCACACTCTAATATTAGGAGTGTGGTATCCGATTTTCATGCATGACTATGACGAAGGTTTATTTTCAAGTCAATCCAAGTATGTATATCGTCCTATGTGTACACGTACATCATTTACTGCTACAGATAATAAAGTACATTATATGTTCCTTGACTAACCACCGCACACAACACACAGTGGTACATCACATCGGTCCCATCGTTTGGCAGGGTCTGTTGTGTAGCACCAGGGTGAGGTCGACGAGACGACCCTACAGTAGTTCTCTGGGTAACCAACGTCTCCGGTGAAATCAGTGGTCACATAATCATGGGCGACTGGAGATTGAGCCTCCCATCTCTGACACGTCCGTCCTGTCCTTGTGACACTCACAGTGCCCAGGTATGAACCCCGGACGCCTTCACGGTAGCATAGCGACTCCCCTGAAGCATGTACACTATACTTATTACTACTGGGTGCTTCCCAAGGTTGTTCAATTCCCAATAACGTTATCTTGGGCAATCACAGTGCATAAAAGTCAGTGATAAACGAGAAAATTGGTATTCCATCCCGACACACACTATAATTATTACTATTGGGTGCTTCCCAAGGTTGTTCAATTCCCAATAAAGTTATCTTTGGCAATCACTGTGCATAAAAGGCAGTGATAAACGAGAAAATTGGTATTCCATCCCGAAACACACAATAATTATTACTACTGGGTGCTTCCCAAGGTTGTTCAATTCCCAATAAAGTTATCTCGGGCAATCACTGTGCATAAAAGTCAGTGATAAACGAGAAAATTGGTATTCCATCACGAACACACTATAATTATTACTACTGGGTGCTTCCCAAGGTTGATCAATTCCAATAACGTTATCTTGGACAATCACTGTGCATAAAAGTCAGTGATAAACGAGAAAATAGGTAGCCGATCTCGAAACACACTATAATTATTACTACTGGGTGCTTCCCAAGGTTGTTCAATTCCCAATAAAGTTATCTTGGACAATCACTGTGCATAAAAGTCCGTGATAAACGAAAAAGTTGGTATTCCATCACGAACACACTATAATTATTACTACTGGGTGCTTCCCAAGGTTGTTCAATTCCCAATAACGTTATCTTTGGCAATCACTGTGCATAAAAGTCAGTGATAAACGAGAAAATTGGTATTCCATCGCGAACACACTATAATTATTACTACTGGGTGTTTCCCTATTTTGCATGCGATGTAGGCTATATGACTGCTGCTGCGGGGTACATATTGTGGTAATTGCTTATCTGCTACCCATTATACGTTTGTGGTAATTTTTACACTTATAAAAAGACATCTTTACTTGGTTCGCCGATTATACCCTATTCATGCAAGTCACTGGAACAGATACTAGTGCACCGGACATACTCTTCCAATGATGCAGTAGAGAGACAGAAATTAACCGTCTGAAAATGTTTATATCCATCTCGGGGTATACCAACACGGCATGGAAACAAGATAAGAAAAAGAAAAAGAAATAAAAAGCATCACGTATATGCATAGAGAACGTTCTAAAGGTTACGGTACATTACCTAGTAGTAGTAGTTGGCACATTCGCCTACAATAGTGAGTTATTTGCGCAGTGAAATTGCATTCCACGAATGTCTCCAACAATATAACACCAGAATATTTTAGTGGTTTGGCAATTCTTCCATTAAAAAGTCATATCCTTGATGCGCAGACACGACACCATCACACTGTGCATAATCCCATACATATGCACTTCTACCTATTGTTGCTAGTTTCAGTAGCATTCAGTATTACGCGCTTTCCGTTTGTGTCTTTTATTCTCCCGTTACACCTTTCTTGGAGACTATGCTTTTTCCAGACCCTACATTTGAATGTAGGTGCCCGTGTAATGTTAGCATTCTACATCTGATGGCACAACGAATGGCTCAATAGGGACTGTAAGGAAATTTATACTTCAAACCGAAAGAGGTTCAATGTGTTTTTTAATACTTTATTTATTTATTTATTTATTTAAATACATATGTACACTGTACATGCATGCGTCTTTACATAAATTATGCTCATTGAATTTGAGGATGTAGAGTCAGGACTGACAACATTACTTAGATTTAGAAACTCCATAGCCTACATTACCTCCTATTGCTTTGAATATTTCTTAGGAAAGTCTGTAAAACATCACTCTGTAAAAGCTAAGATTTACCAATTCCCAATAACGTTATCCTTGGAAATTACTGTACATAAATGTCACGGACAAACAATTACCAAACCAAGAAAGTTGGTAGCCCATCTCGAACAGCTATTGCATAACAAACATGGCTAATGCCATGTCGTGTTTGGCAGAGTTCAAGAGAGAATCACAAACACATGCGAATATTAAAGGATTCGACAATTTTAAGTAGGTTTGGAGGACATCCAATTTTCTTTAGAAGTTGTAATAGCCCTTTTATACTGACGAGATCAAACGCTTCGGTGATATCGATGAACCCAATAAACAGTGGTTCTCTATATTCATTTTTTATGTGCCGTTGTTGATGATTCATCGGGATTGGACATTATGGTAACATACTGTACACGTTGGTAAATAATGAGCGCGACATGGTATGGTGGATACTTCTGAATCGTTTATATATTGGCATCTCTGAGGTAGTGTACTTGGAAGTGTACTAGGTAGTGTACTTGGATTAATCCAGCACGGTAATTCGAGTTCAATACGAAGATATAGTTCGGCGCCCTGGACGTCGTGTGAAAGCAATGTTCAGCATTTTACTATACGTAGAAGACTATTCCAAAGAATGTCGGAAATTCGTAATATCAGTATACAACGTGATAACTTTTGTAAAATATATTTTATATATATTATAATGCATTATGTGAAATGACCAACCACACCGCGGGACATGACACAACTCGTAGCGGACGTCAGGGTCAGTTGTGTAGTGTAGTGTAGTGTAGTGTAGTGTAGTGTAGTGTAGTGTAGTGTAGTGTAGTGTAGTGTAGTGTAGTGT
>WNLI01033120.1:0-11541 GCA_025802215.1 Wirenia argentea
GTACAGTTAGGACTATTGTTTTTAATGTGTGTATATATTTTCTCAAAGTGTTTATTATGTAAATACATATGAGATAATAAAATTAAATTAAAAGTGAGTTCGGGACAGGATACGATCAAGGGGGTAACTGTAAATTGTTCATTGAGCTTTGCTCTAAAAGCGACCAATACAGTATTTTAGTACTGCTGACATGCGTCCTTGCTTGCTTACATTAATTTTGTACATCACAGCTGCATGACTAAGTCTTGAACCAGTACATAAGTACATTATTGCAGTACTGGTAAAATGTCTACGTATTTTCTACAGTGAGTTCGGGACTGGAAGTTGTCAAGTCAGTACTGTAAGTCTGTAACATGTTTGTCCCTCTGCATTTCAGTGAGTGCGACTGAAAGCGATCAATGCAGTATTTCAGACATGTCTATGTGTACGTCATAGCTCGAGACTTGGATCGGTCCAGGCAATGCTACAGTACGTGTAACATGTCTACATTTGTTCTTCAGTGAGTTCGGGACTAGAAGCTGTCAAGGCAGTACTGGGATTGAGCGAACAAGCTGCCAAAAACCTTCACACCGCTTTTGAAGCTGTCGAGACACAAGACGAGAGACCGCTCATTGAAATCGGCATGCCGGAGAACGCTTGGGCGGAAACCGAGTTCATGCTGAAAAAAATCGTGGACAGCGGTTTCAAAATTTGAGGGTCAAATTATTCAATCGCCAACATGATGTTTTTCGGCCAGGTATCTAGTCTATAACCTCATGTTCGCGTAGGGAATATTGGTATATCCAATATTACACAGGGATGTACGTTGTTATGTCGTTGTTAAGGGTTGGTATTACACTGTATAATATAACAACCATGCCATTACGAAAACAAATGTGGCTGACAGTAGTCAATGACGTAAATTATCATACATATATTTTTTGTATACATATCAAATAATTATATTCCAATACCTAATCAATAATACAGCGTATTTGTACTTGGCGAAGTATTAAATTCTGGTATAAAAACGTAATAGTTGGCACACTGAGTAATTGCAATTTGCGACCATGGAGAGGTACTCGTATAGCACTAAGCAGGTGGCAAAATGTCATAGCTGGCGAATTCAATAATACCAATACCTAAACATAATCTATATTATAACACTCAGTTTAGCACTTGTTTCGTATACCCGCAAGGGCTAGATCGAAATAAACGATTTGAATTTGAATCAGTTTCTGGAGAAACCACAATCAGAGGAGTACCATTATAATATTACGTATTGTAATGTACATCATTTGCGAATTAAGATTGGAGATTTAATTGACCAATATTATTAGTTATCGTTCATTTTAGGTGTGAATGTAGGATAGTATTTTCCCGAAGCCGTTTGTATTTCCCGAGGCCGAAGGCCGAGGGAAATACATACGACTGAGGGAAAATACTATCCCATATCCACACCTAAAATGAAGTAGCCTATAACGAATTTATTACCATTTTGAGCTTATAATCCATTACCAAACTACATGTAACTGTACAGTATGTACTCTACAACGTAATATTTTTGAAAAAAGCAGCGTCATAGCAGTAATATTTTTTACCTTGACTTCCAAAAGTAGGGTATTTTCGACCTTGAGAATACGGGGAGATATTTCCCTGCTTTTAACCAATCAAAGTCCCGGACACATCTCAAAATGGTAATAAAAATAAATATTACATGGTTATAATGTTGACAGTAACTCCATTCGAATGGTTTCCGTCCCTATATGATAAAACCACCAGCTACAATATACTTATCATGTAGGATATTATATACAAAAATTTTGGCGTGCGAATCATGTCGTGTAAAATCAAAAATATATTAGATTAGCAAACGTTTACTATAACACTGTATCATAATACTGTATGACTATATTCACGATGTATGCCAAATCAATTATGTTATATATACTATGTACTTACTTAATATAATAAATATGTAAGTATCAGTACTGTACTTAACTAATACCAATGTGATACGTGTCGTTTTAATAATGTAATATGTGAAATAAAAGTATTCATTAATCATTTCTACCAAAAATCATTTACTTAAACTTTACCTATATGGGTATGTAGTAATGAGAAAATATCTTGTCAATAGTAAGGGAAGTGACATAAGAAAAATGCGAAAAGATACGAAAATGTATTACAAGAAATGAACAATAATGTAACTTTCTTGTAGAAGATTCAAGTTTTAACTAACGTTACCTGGAAAATAATTGTATTTTCTTGCTGAATGTAAAATTGAACAAGAAGTCACATAAGAAAATTATTTCGCGAGTATAATATCGTTCCGTATTCCGCCCTTTTCGGGGACCAACATTACCTTCGCCTTTGCCTTCGATTGTGACGTATGTAGATACTCAATATACATATACCCGACATTGTATATGCTATCGACTGTGACGTACAGTACATCATACTACATGAGCAAGAACATGACTCGTAAGCTTACCTACTTCAGAGCAATTATTTACTTAATAAAAAACAGAAATAGTGGCGCACATGCACAAACACTCAGTTGTTTCACCTTTCTTCTAATATATAAAACCACGTATAACTATATATCTATTTATACATTAATGTATACTGTATAATAATTATCAATTGGCTAAAACGCAAAATAGGGTGAAAAGGTTATGGAAGATTCCAGATCAGTGTGGTAACATCCAAGAAAAAAAGGAAAAGGAATAAACAAACTTCTTCACCCCATTTTGCGTTTTTGTACGGTAATATGATAATATGTACTTCTATGTGTTTATATGTATATTTAAATTCTGTAATAATATTGTTTAATGTTATTCCGCATAGTATATAATCATGGGTATATATACATTCTAAAGTGGTAAGCACTATACCATAACGTATACAAAGACATTTTAGCATTTCGAACGGAAATACATACGAGAGTTAAAAGCACACCTTTTCGTTCGAAATCTCGATAACCTATAGTGGGTAAAAGAAAACTGTAATAGCAATACACTTCGTATAGATAATATATGCAGATACTTTTCTTCAACTGTAACATAAGTGTTAATTCAAGAACCAACTTTCCCCCGATACGACTTCCACAACAGTCATAAAACGTTATATCGGCGAATGCGATTGGTCTATCCGTGAATACCAATACGATTGGTCTATCCCACGAATGACAACCAATACGATTGGTCAATCTCGTGAAATTAATTAACCAATAAGTACAAGTTCTGCACAGGGTCAGAAAATGGTCCACACAGCAGATTTACTATACAGTATTACGTATTTATGAAATACACCCAAAGGAAGGGTTCCTCTACTCGAGAGCAACAACCGTTTTACATGTCAATGTGATTGCGCTGTTACAGTACTTATATATAACTGTTTGTTCTTGAATTAACCGCGCTCATAATTATTATAATTTTACTAACACTAATAAATATGTAATACAATCTATGTATTATGAAAAACTGTTCTATAAAAGTATATTATGTAGGTAGTTGTTTCTATTTTGTTTTTGTAATTTTGTCATTAACCTTAAATTTAAGCGGCTGTAACTTAATTCAATTACACCGTGTTATTTACACAATATCATTATACTTGTTATGCAGGCTATTGAGTATCCCGTTGTTTTTGTTCATATGATAGAGTATAATATATCAATAACAATATAACATACCACATACAAATCTTTGTCTTATTCGTTTTCTTAAATTGGCCAACTTAAAGTATCCAGTATGGTATAATTATGTATATTGGGTGTATCAAAAAAGGAAAACAGATTTTGCCTGCATATACCCTCTATGTGTCCACCCATCCTCTATATTGTACTCGTACGTGTTTCTGCCCACTTCTCGACACGTGATCTGACTGTACTGTATACGGTTCACACAGTAGATTATGTCAAAACTTGGTACAGAGCTCTTTTTATGAGACCTTATAAAACGTGGCGTATCTCCGCTATCGCACATTGGATTTTCACGGTTGGTAGCTCTTTAGAAAGAAGAGACGTGTATCTTTAAAATGGAATATACCCAGTGACTATACACTGAATATATTTTGCGTTATCTCCCTTGGAGATCTGTTTTCCTTTTTATTGATACGCCCTGTATACACAATTCGTACACAGCATTTCGATCGAGTGAGACACGAAAAATGATATAATGACCTCATGCTACTAGGGGGTATACCAAAAAGTTCCTAGAATAACAATGAAGGGCTTATTCAAAGTTAAGGGGAGAGTACACTGAAAAATAAACTTCTTTAATATTTGACGAAATTCATTGATATTTGGTGGAAATATGTATGATAATAATATAATTAGAACAAAATGATTTTTTTTTTAATTTTGATCTATTATTTTTCGAGTTACAGGTAAATTTGTATTCCAGATAGTAACCCTACTGAGGAAAAGGAAATAAATTTACTCAAACTATTTCTCTGTATGAAAATCATGGGAATTTGTTCAGTTTGCATTACTATGCAAAGTTATCTATGTGGGGTTCAATATTTATTTGGAGAAAATTGATAATTTTGTATTTTTCTTAATTTTCACATTTTGCTATAGTTCAGTGTAGAGTTCAGTGTACTCTTCCCTTAATACTTTGTTGGAATACCCGGAGACAAGTTATGGCTATTCTAAAGTGAAAAAAGTGTGAACAAGGGTTCAGACGAGGAAACCATCACTGATTTCCATTATTGACTTGGTCATCATACGATGTATAATTAATGCAACAAAACCTGCCATAACTGACAATATTTTGCGCAGCTTTTGAAAAGTGTGATGCCGGATTTTCAAGATTGCCATGGGTCAAGTTTCCTACATTGACACACCTGTAATTATATTACATGTAATCAAAAATGTGATCTGTAACCACCACCTGTTTTGCCCGTGAAACTCTCGGGCTGCTCTGTGAATCCTCGCGGAGTGAAGCGGTTAAGGTTGCATGAGCTCTCGAGCAGTGACGGGGTTAATTCTACATTGACAGTTAACACACCTATATTCCTATAGCCACTAACCACCCAACTATATTCCCTGAAATTATTCTCCCCCTGCTCCATGACCACCTATAACTAGGCCATACTTTTTAGCAATATAGGTCAAAATATCGCGTATCAGCAAACTTTTGATGCCAAAATAATCAGAAAAATAAAACAATTAAAATGAACAACTGTTTACCGGTCTAGAGGGTGAGCTCTATTTATGCCGATTTTTTGAAGATGTTAAAAGATGTTCCTATTCAATAGTACATGGCAATTTTGTCACTCCGAAAGTAATACGATGAGAAACCAACAAGGAATCATGACGTCTTTTTATGTTAAAGTGATTTCGTATTATTTTCAGGTGACAAAATGGCCATGTACTATTGAATAGGAACATCTTTTAACATCTTCTAAAAATTGGCATAAATAGAGCTCACCCTCTAGAGCGGTAAACAGTTGTTTATTTTCATTTTTTTTATCTCTCTGATTATTTTGGCATCAAAAGTTTGCTGTTACGCGAAATTTTGACCTCTATTGCTAAAAAGTATGGCCTACTGGCCATGGGCAGCCCATTGTGGTAGCAGTCCCTTGAAATGAGTCGCACTTACACATGCCACACTAGGATGTGGTTGTATTCATAAAAGAATAAAATGCTCAGCTATTACAGTATAATTAAACATTAAGCAGTTGCATTTACTGTGGTGCAAACTTTACTGGTCAAATAAAGAAACGCACCACTTTCAATATTATATTTTTATAGGTGGTGAATTTCTTTTTTTGACCAGTATAGTTAAGCCAGATACACGCCACTTTAAAATAAAAGAAGTACCAGAATTGAAATGTCACCTGGCCCACAAGATATTTACAGTAGCACTGATAGCGACAAAGACTTTTTGTCTGTCATTGGAATTCCCTTCGGCAAGGAACTTCCGCGATCGGCGTTTTATCTGAAAATTGTTCCGAGTGATTTCTCGGTGTTCTGTGGGTGACCGCACGTTTCCCTAGCCTCAGTATACCAAGCCTGTAAAATTGGTACTGATCGTGTATTGGGGCGTAAGATTGTGCTACTCGAGCAGCTATTACGTGCAGAGGTCTATAGCATGGCGAAACTCTACCGCTGGTGACATTTGATATAACGAGCGGTATATAAGTTTGGCACTTTACTTTTTATATATTATTGTATATTATACTCGTGGAATTTAAAAACTGCCCCCTCTTAGAAATGTATTAAACATCATATCAGTTATGTTGTGTTTTACATTACCCCTCCCACCCACTCACCCACACTCTATCCCACACACCTACCACACCCACCCACACTATACCCCACCCACCCACCGTCTACCCACACTTTACCCCACACACCCATACTGTGGGTAGATTGGGGGTAGTGGAGTAGAGCGTAGATTGGGATAGATTGTGGGTTGTGGGGGTGGTAGAGTATGGGCGGTAGGGGCGGTATAGTGTGGGTTGTGTGTGGGTGTGGTAGAGTATGGGTAGGTGGGGTAGAGTATGGGCGGGTGTGTGGGTGGTATTTTTTTTGTGTGGAGGTGGGGTAGAGTATGGATGGATGGGGTAGTCTGTGGGTGTGTGGAGTAGGGTGTGGATGTGTGGGTGCGGTAGTGTGTTCATGGCATAGAGTTTGGGAGGGGTAGGTGGGTGGGTGGAGTAGGTGTGTGAGGGAGAGTGACTATGGGAGGGGGGGTAGTGTGGATGTGTGGGTGGGAAATGTAAAACTTACATAACATAACTGATATGATGTTTAATACAATTTACTATATTATAATAGGGGTTTTTTTAAATTCAGTGAGTATATATTGCACTATACACTCACAAGTCCACGCATTACCCATCCACACAGAACATGACGATCAGGTTGATAAGGTTGATAAGGATCATGGGGATGCATGGTGACATACAGATAGTGCGTTGAGATCATCACTAATGCACCCAGGCTTGCGTAGTGGTCAGGTCCAAACGCATGAACCTCCCGCATCGCCCTTGGGTCGTTGTTCCTTGGGCTGGGATCTGAGGGTGATTACATTAGAAATGCAACACCTGTACAAGAAAGCCCACCTGTCCAAAAAGGACAATCCAGATTTCCCCCAATGAATCTTCTTACTTATGTAACCTGTCTACAAGTCACCTGCCGAACGCGGCCAGAGGACAGCTCTAGTGGCCACCAAAATAACAATAAACCTGTCTATAACAGGCACTCGTTTTCAAAACAAATTTTGACCGTGGTATTCACTAGTTTATACTAGAAATTCCAATATTACTCAAATTTTGTACATAGATGTACTAAATGTAGTGCATATTGTATGCACAATTACACTTATTACACAAAATGAAGTGACTGACTTTTATTTATAAAAGTAATGTATCAATGATTGGTAATAATTTTACATTCCAAGGCCACTATTGACCTCTCCCCTAGGTGGCCGTTGTAGACAGGTTTAACTGTGTAGGAATCCTAGCATTGTCGGAAATGCGATTATATTTTTTTTGCGTATTATAGGGGTTATTAACCACTCTGAACACAAATTTTGTGCTCCCGAACTATTTTCAGCACCACAAATACTTCAAAACGTCAAAACTATGCATACACGGAAAGGGTTGAATACACTAATAATGCAACTTTTTCCGTTTATGAAGTTTCAATGAAAGTTTCATACGTCAGATTCATTCACTCCATGTGTTAAATAGCTTTGGTATGTCTGATTTAACCATTTATAAACAGCGGAGACGGCCGGTATCACATGGAAACCAGTGGAATTTTGTGTGACCGGTTGGCATTCAGTAAAATGGCGGAAATCCGGTATAGACTAGTGTACCGAGGCTTTTTTGTGAATTTGAAGGCGTTCTTGTGGAACTTAACGTTCGGGAGCACAACATCTGTGTTCGGCATGTGTCACAACCCCGATATAGTCGTAAAAATCGCCAAAAATGTTGAGCTTAGGAGAGTCCTGGATTCCATAGTATCGCCTGAATATCGTAAATGCGATCACTTGAGTGCAATGAATATCGTAAATGCGATCATTTGAGTGCAATGAATATCATAAATGCGATGTGAGTGCAATGAATATCGTAAAGGCGATCATATGAGTGCAGTGAATATCGTAAATGTGATCATGTCAGTGCAATGAATATCGTAAATGCGATCATGTCAGTGCAATGAATATTGTAAATGCGATCATGTCAGTGCAATGAATATTGTAAATGCGATCATGTGAGTGCAATGAATATCGTAAATGCGATCATGTCAGTGCAATGAATATCGTAAATGCGATGATGTGAGTGCTATGAATATCGTAGATGTGATCATATGAGTGCAATGAATATCGTAGATGCGATCATGTGAGTGCAATGAATATTGTAAATGCGATCATGTCAGTGCAATGAATATCGTAGATGTGATCATGTGAGCGCAATGAATATCGTAAATATGATCATGTGAGTGCAGTAAATATCGTAAATGCGATCATGTCAGTGCAATGAATATCGTAAATATGATCATGTGAGTGCAGTAAATATCGTAAATGCAATCATGCCAGTGCAATGAATATCGTAAATATGATCATGTGAGTGCAGTAAACATCGTAAATGCGATCATGCCAGTGCAATGAATATCGTAAATGTGATCATATGAGTGCAATGAATATCGTACATGCGATCATGTGAGTGCAATGAATATTGTAAATGCGATCATGTGAATGCAATGAATATCGTAAATGCGATCATGTCAGTGCAATCAATATCGTAAATGCGATCATGTGAATGCAATGAATATCGTAAATGCGATCATGTCAGTGCAATGAATAATGAATATCATAAATGCGATCATGTGAATGCAATGAATATCATAAATATCATCATGTGAGCGTAATGAATATCGTAAATCAGCATCAGAAACACGATTGTGTTTTATCTGACCCAAAACAGGATAGAATTTAGCAAATAACAGTCTAGATCGTCACTGGAGGGATATAGCGTGCCTGTTTGACCACGGAGCATAATTTCTCACCACAAAACACAGAATCGGCATGCCCACAATGAACCTTTGCATGCACACTGAGCATGCGACTACCATCACATGAAACCAAGAAAACTACAGAATGAACAATATGCCTGTGGGCCTGAAGATCGTCACAAGTTTGTCAATTTTGAATGGCGAGTCCCCTGTCTTTGCACATTGTAATCATTATGACTGATACAAAGATTGTATCCGGTAGGGGAAATTTATAAATTTTGAATTTTTAATGTAAAATATTGTGTACGGTAATTTCCCACATATTTCATTACTCTCTTAATTCAACCGTGCTCCATTTTTAGGTATGTGAATTTTACTTATTTCAACGCCTTATATGGTTTTCAACATCGTCGTAAATATTTTACATAAAATTGTTAAAAAGAACTCATATTGTACTAATAATTAATCCTTAACATATATTCTTGCAACATTTAATCAATACAATGATACTTATTGATCAATTATGATGGAAACAAAATTCATAATTTTATTTTCCAAAGGATGGTAATTTCAGATAATTCAACGGCAATTTGGAAAATTTAGACCCGATGAAATATCCGAGAAATTACCGCAAGTTACACACGAACCTGTGACCAATGTGCCATTAACGTACTGCTGCCCAAAGAACATCCTATCGTCACGAAAACACTGCACCACAGTGCCTCGGTAACCAACCTGGGGGACACAATTTACATACCATATGACATATGGGTAACATGTCACGACATGAGGTCGACATGAGGTCGTTACTTATATTGCATGATTCATAGATCAATGGTCAAGGTCTCAATTGAAAATGCCGAAATCACAATTTTTGGGGTACTTTCAAGGTGTCACATGACCTTGATAGTGTGAATATCTACCATAGATATGACAACAAACATGTTGGTTAAAACCAATGTCATAGTAGCTGAATAGTTTCACCAGGTAGGTAGATTTCAATAGTTAAACTGTTCTATGTTACACTATCCATTTATTTGCTTGACGTTTCAACGTCCGTCAGGTGTCATTATCAAAAGTCGATGCCATAGTATATTTCTCACAAAATTCACATTCTTCATCCAACCGATTTCCGACAAATGAAAGGAGCATTATCTCACCATTACTGCAAATAATTAATCAAATGATTTGCCATTTTTTACAGATAGCCTTCTGACTTGGGATATAATTTTCCACAACTCCCCAGCATATCGAATTAAGTCTTGTCAGAATATACACACGATGAGTACATAAGAATTACCTGGGCGGGGATAGTTCAGTTGGTAGAGCGTAGGATTTGTAGTCCAAAGGTTGCGGGTTCGACCCCCGGCAGGCGCATTATCAATTGGGTTTTTCTTGGTGTTTCCTGGGTGAGAACACATTCCCTAGCCTCAGTTTACCAAGCCTGTAAAATTGGTACTGATTGCACATATTCCTTAGCTGGAGTATGTAGTGGTTGGGGAGTAAAGCCATGCATATCATTATCATAATTATATATTGTATTTAGGGATCACAGTACGTTGATGCCTTGCTCACGACTACCCTCGCATGGTAATGATGTAAGACCGACATTTGCAAGATCGAGAGATCTGAAAATGCGGCATATAAATGTCAAGACTACTTTACATATGTATACATACACCAAATCGGTGAGTAGCCATGGCCAAGACTCCATCCACCGCGATAGGCACGTCATAACCAAACAGGCCAAACACTACCTGGCCTATCTCTTCTCACCCTCTCTGTCTCAGCTCTCCCCCTCCTTTCCTCTCTCTCCCCTCTCTCTTTCCCTATATCTCTCTCCCCACGCCCTCCCTCACCATCTCCTCCCTCCTCATTTTCCCCTATACCCTTCTCTCCTATGCCTCTCACCTCCGCTCTCTCCCTCCTCTCTCTCCCCTCTCCCCCTTCTCTCATATATCTCCAATCTCTTTTCCATATCTCTCCACTCTCACCTTTCTCTCTATCTCTGTCTCTCCCCTCTCTGTCACTCTCTATCATCTGTCTCTCACATAAGAATTACCATAATAATGTTATACTGTACAGTACTACAGTATACATACACCAAATCGGTGAGTAGCCATGGCCAAGACTCCATCCACCGCCACAGGCACATCATAACCAAACAGGCCAAACACTACCTGGCCTATGACTTCTCCATCCAGAGACATGTTGAAATACATCTGGAACAAAATTAGGCTTAGTGATACTCGTATGTGCAAACTTTAAGATTGTTATTTTAGTACATAACCAGTAATAAATGGTCAAGTGGTGCAGTTCCTTGGTGCAGGTTGTTGTGTGCGTGTTTGGACTTTGGGGGAAGCAACATTTTTTATATGTAAAAAATCATCTATACTGTAAAAGTGATATAACTAAAGCAGACGTTTCTTTTTTTTAGACTAGTATACTATTAGTTATTCTTCATTTTAGGTGTGAATATGGGATAGTATTTTCCCGAAGCCGTTTGTATTTATCGAGGCCGTTATTAGCATGTAAAAATGTTGCGGTCTTGTGTAGATTGCACAGTCAATAATCTCGGCGTCAAGTGAGCCCAG
>WNLI01033231.1:0-11539 GCA_025802215.1 Wirenia argentea
TAAATGTGATTTCTGTGAGTTGACTTAATGCCCAGGTACTGGTAACATTCCCGTGACTCACCCTGTATAATAGGATGGATGAATACCGAAAAAGTAGTCACAAGTGGAGACATATTATGCACAATTGGACGCTGAAAAAACCACTTGGGACTACGAATAATACTCCAAAACAACCGAGTGAGACATGTACAGATGGGTTATACAAAAACAGATTTTAAATTGTATAACCACTGACGTGGGTTTTTGTTCGTACGTATTCTCGGAAGCTTAAGCGAGAACAGAAAAAAGATAGAAAAACAGATAGCATTACAGATATAGCATTCCATTTCCAAATGATGAATATATGTTATTATGATCACTTTATACAGTATGTACATTACATATTTCAATATCAACAATAATAATTGGATGTCCAGCGGGCAGAGTGCGTTTAGGGTATACACATTTAAACAATATGCAACATATAACATTCAATGTATGACATTCAAAACAAGCACAAACATAATATTATATACACAACGAAAACTCACGAAATTGTAATACCAGTATGTACAGTATATTATAATGTAGGCCCTATGCAAGTACACACACGCACAGGTGACACAACCCCAGAGAGTAATCTCATAGAAGAGGAGAGCTACCAGACAAAGTGGTCACACAGCAAGGCCCAGTGTCATGATGCTTGCGCACAGATTCCAAATTGACAAAAAGCAATCTCTGGTTAAACAAGCAGCTCGTTAAAAAGGCTTGAATGTACATATTACATTGGTAATCGTAGGCCTACTACAGAAAAAGTTATCTCTGGTTAAACAAGCAGCCTTTCGAAAAGGCTTGAATGGATGGTGCCGGCTTTAAAATACTTTAAAGACTTGATATGTCACATGCATGACATGAAATATTTTAAGAAAAATTTTCATTAGTTATCAGATAAAAATGCTAAAATCGCATCTCGTAATTGGGCAGGGTTAGCTCTACCATGAGCCATTTTAGCAAAATGCTAAAATAAATTAAAAGTGGCTCAAAAAAATTGAAAGTGGCTAATAATTTTATAATGTAAATCAACAAAACTTATACAAATATCATGGGAAAAATAGCCTATTTATGGCCCAGTTATTAAAAGTGGCTAATTTTTTTAAAGCTAGAGCTAACCCTGTAATTGGGCGTCTCATAGTCGCCATTACAGCGACAATGTCACACATTTGGGATCAGTTGAGCAGCATGGCAATCGTATACGATGGATTAGACAGTGAACCTTGTGTGTTTCCCCCTACCCTGGGAGCAAAACACCCCCACCATAAGTCAGCCTCTACAGCCATGAGACCATCATACATCCAAGCACGCCATACAAATGTTTTATTAGTGAATTTTAGTGCAAATCATCACTCAATGTCATTATTAACTAATTGTTAAGCAACATACAGAAGGTTACGAGATCGATGACACACACATGGCTACGATGAATCGTTACTGGTGGATATTATGTCTCGTTTTACGATAAGAGCATATGTGATATATTTTCCTAACACTTTACTATATCGTTGATCGAATAGGCTTAATAATTTTCGTGGTGTGGGCCAATGACAAAAGTATGCAGGAAGATACTTTTTTCGTACGTCCCGCAGTGCCGGACACACAAGTAGAAAATGATATTCATTTTCTACTGTTGACATGTCGCAGATTTTGCACAGGCGGTTATTCCTCGTCGTTCTACGTCCATGACGACCGATTTCAATCTCTAGGTTGTGAGCAGAACAGCGGAATTTGGTGATATTACTACGCCACGTGTCAACAGTGACAGACTCCAGATATGTTTCCAAAGCAAATTCTCTTTTAATTTGCCTGTACACCTCTAATTTAGGACTATTATTGACGTCATTATGCCACTTTTGCTGGAATTGGTCCCTGATGCGGATCTTAATTCTACTCAAAGTAGCCTGATCACATAATTGGTTATTCCAGACATAGGTTAGTCCAAGATCGTCTAGGGCTGTCTTAACATTATCTGTCCATCCTAGTACATTCATATTATCTAGGGAATATTTATAGATGTGTGCCAAAATTACGTCATTGCAGGTTAAAAGTCGTCTCCAGTATGTCATTATCCGCTCCAGACAAATTACTTTGATGGGATAGACACCGGTTTCTCCGAGAACACAGACAGTTGACGTACTCGCTTTAACGTGCAAAATATTCTTAAGGGTTTTTAGTTGCATCGTTTCTATAGGAGATAGATTGCCGAATCCCCACGTTTCGGCTCCATACGTCATCGTTGACAGAATAACAGATTTATATACACCAATTTTATTTTCTACGCCGACCTCTTTACTATATAGTATATTGTTCGATGCAAACGAGCTTTTCCTGCCCTTAGTAGCCAAGTTTTGAATGTTACTATTAAAATTACCGGTATAATAAAATATAGTTCCCAAATAATTAAATTCCGGTACTTTTTCTATTACGTTTCCAGCGTAAGTTATGTGAACGTTGGACAGGTCGCTCTTGCGTTTCTCGAATATGAGAACCTTTGTTTTCGTAACATTTATCTGTAATTGCCAGTTCTTACAATACATTTCTAAATTATCTATTTGAGTTTGTAGGCCACTAGGGGAAGTCGATATTAGCACGGTGTCGTCTGCATACATTAGACAATGTATTGAGAGTTCACCAAAGAAAGCGGCATCTATTTCTCCGTGCGAAGTTTGGTCTGGGAGATCATTGACATACAGGAGGAACATTAAAGAAGACAACGGTGCTCCTTGAATCACACCGGCGTTAATGTCGAAAGTCTCGGATAATCTTCCGTCCAATTTAACGCAACCCTTAACTTGACTATACATTGACGTAATTACTGATAGCATGTTAGCACTTATACCAATGTTTGACAGCTTATTTAGTAGAAGTTGTCTGTTCACACTGTCAAACGCTTTTCGCATATCGACAAAACAAGTATATAATTTGTTATTACACTTTAAGTATTTACATACGAGAGCATTTAGAATAAAAATACAGTCCGTGGTGCGACGTTTGGATCTGAAACCATATTGGAACTGGCTGAAGCCATCGTCAGACTCCATCCAGTTCGTAATTCTATTATTCAACATCGACGTGAATATCTTCCCACTTTCACTTGTTAAGCCAATACCTCTGACGTCATCGGCGGTAAGAGGTTGGTTCTTCTTTGGTATGGGAACAATAACAGAATTTGACCACGTTTCAGGGAACACTCCATTACTCAGAATAAAGTTGTAAGTGTTCAATAATGACGGCATAATAATGTCAGACGAATATCGAAACATCTCTGCAGTAGTGTTATCTATTCCGCTGCTCTTCCCGAGTTTTCTACCATCGATAGTTTCTAATATTTCAGTTTCGATAAACGGGCTGTCAAGACAATCTATATATCCGTTATTCGCCGTCGAATACATACAAGGATCGCTTCTAACTTCCGGAATTATAAACAAATTAGAAAAGTGAGTGTATAGGTAGTCGATACTAAAAATATCTTTATTCAAGGTTTTTTTAGGCATATCTTTTATATTTTTTAAAGCTGACCAGTATAGTTTCGAATTTGATTTAGATAGCTTCGCTATTTTATTTTTGTTAAGTCTGCAGTACTTATTTTTTGTGCTTTTCATTAATCTGGTATACTTACTCCTGGCGCTAAGGTAAACCGATCTATCTACAACTCCTCTCCTAAAATTCAATTGGTTCAATCTGAATATTTTTCGCGCATTTATACAATCTTCGTTGAACCATTCTTTAAATTTACTGCTCGTGCACTGTATTTTTTGTTTGCATGTCAAATTGGCACACGTCACCAGTTTATCGCTAAAATTGTTAACTTTGTCATTTATATTTACAGTAGTTAAAGTTTGGTTGACACTATTGTCGCCGGTGCGAACATCACGGAAGACCGCCTGTCTATATCTGTCAATATTGTCATTGTGCCACACCAGTTGTGTCACATATGACCTCGGTTTTCGATCAGTTTCATTACATAATAGCCCAACAGTAATGTCATAGGACACGTAAGTGTGATCTGAAAATTCTGTGAAACTACTTACGTTAAGATAATTAACTTTATCAATTGAGTATGAATCTGCAATTACGTAATCTACAACACTCTGCCCTCTGGCACCTAAACATGTAAAGGAGGCGTCGAACTTGATCCCATTTTTGGTTATACCATTGAGAATGTGTATATTACAATCGGAACAGAGTTCAAGTAGACGCCTACCAAACGGACTCAATGTGACGTCACATGACTCACGGGGATAAGACACGGGGTCATTATCTAACAAATCACTGTGAGCGTTATTAAATTGACTTATGTCCGAATTTAATTGCTGGTTTTCTCGACCGTTAAAATTTTTCGTTCGGCTGTTTATGTCACCACACAGGACAACGCCCCCTTTACTCTTAAGGTCCTTAACTAGTGATTCCAATATTAAAAAGCAGTCAATGTTATTATTTTGGGCGTAATAAGGGGAGTCATGTGGTGGTATATACACATTTACGATATATATTGGTTTAGTCATCTTAAAAAAAATTGGATCAAGCCTAATTATAATACAAAAGTCAAATTTACAATCAATTTTTGATATGCCTTGATGGAGATTTTCCTTGTAAAAGACCAATAAACCGCCGCTCCCTCTGCGAGCAGACTTTAAAATGAAAAACCTATCTTGTCTGAACTGACGATAACCTTTTAAAAATTCTGTATCATAAGGGTCTTTTTTTGTGAGCCAAGTTTCATTAAAAAATAATAAATCAAATGTGTTACAAATTTTAAGAAAATCCTCATTTTTATATATTAATTCCCCCCATCCGTGTATGTTCCATGTCGCACATTTCAATGCTCCTACGTCGCCTCCATCTCCTCATACCCTGCGATATTGGTTGGCATGTGACATTTCTGGCCACTCGTTGCGGTGTGGTGGGGGAGGTCGCCTGGGGTTGGGTGGAGGAGGTAATGCCCAAGGGTTCGTCCTATTCCACGGTAGATGATTGCCTGTGTCGCGCTGCTGATGGCTCGTCTGCTGAGTACTGTCACGTGACTGTTCGTAGCGGTACATTCCCTCGTTCTGGCGCGAATCGGGATGATATTGAGACTGTGGGCCAATTGAAGCATAGTTTCTATCGCGGTCATACGCCTCGTTCGTGTTGTCATAATATGGACGATCCGGCCGGTCATGTGGCTTGGTCGTTTGGTTGTTCTGATAACCACGGGTGTCGCGCTGGTTCTTAGCGGCAGGATATTGTCGCTCCTCATTTTGACGCTGTGATTCACCATGTCGTGTATTCTGCTTGTCACGTGTCTCTTTCGCATCGCGTCTAGCATCCAGATTCCCTTGCCATTGCTGGAACGCTTGACTCGCTTGACGCCACTCCTTCCTGTAGTCATGTGGTGGTGGAGGCAAACCTTGTTCTTTGAGAGCTGGCACTGTCTGAGAATCGCTTTGAGGTGGCTTACTAGCTTGGACTTCCTGGTTATTGGGCATCGCCTGGTAGTCGCGGGAGGGAGGCAGGTTCTGTTGCTCACGGGGAAGAGTGATCGACTGGTGCTCATGGCGGGGTGGCATGTGCTGACGCTCTAGGGAAGGAGGCATCGAATGCGAATCACGTGGTAGTGGTACAGCATCACCGTTAGGTGTGGTTTTCTGTCTGCTTCGTGCGGCACGTTGCGTTTGTGGGTGCGGCTCTGCGTCACGTGACGGTTGCTGTTGGCGCTGTACGGTGTCACGTTGCTGTGTCGAGGCGGCAGACGCTGTGTCACGTGACGGTTGCTGTTGAGGTTGTACCGTGTTACGTTGCTGTCTAGAGATTGCAGATTCATCTACGTCGCGGGTCTGAGTGGTAGGGATGTCGTTGGTCTGCAGGTTCGTTGGCGAAGACATCTCAATCTCATTCGGATCAGGGACTGGAACGATATTTGATGGTGCAGAGGGCGCATTGCCTGTTGTCTCGGGGTCATTTTTTCTGAAGTTGAGACGGCGGAAGAACTCCTCGTGTTTCAGATCTATCTTGTGGAGGTCTCCAGGCCCTTGAACTTGCACGTTTTTCCCATCGTACTTCTTACACATGATCTTCCCTCGAAGCACCTGGCAGTGAGAGACGGCTCGGGCATTACGGCACATGCGGAAGAGGATGGAGCGAGCAGGTGTGAGATCCTCACCGATGAAAACGTGACGAAAGTAGTCACTGCCGCAGTTCCATATATGGTCTTTCACTGCGAGGATATCTGACACGCACTCGCGGCTAGTGAATTTCACCAGGACATGTCGGGGTCTTACATGCTGAGGACCTGCTCTGTGTTCTGTGGACAAATGCTGGTGTCTTATGTTCAAGCCCATAGCCCAAAATAAGCAAACTAACTTGTCCTTTAGATCTTCCCAGGGTTCGTAAGGTAACCTAAATATACGCAGCGATTCACGTCTAGAATATTGGGCTATTTTATCATTATCGAACGTATATGAGCTAACCATGACATTTTGTGGTGTGGTAATACCATTTTGATTGTTTGATTGGGAATTTTTTACCATATTCTCTAATTCCTTTATTCGGTTAAGCAATAATGTATTTTCGTGTGAAAATTTTGCGACTGCATCATCAATTTTTTTGTCATTGTCGCCAACCTTTCTAGATATCACATCAATTTTCTGGTTTTGCTGATGCATTTGTTTATTCACATTGGTATTCATACTTTCAATTGTATCTGTCATTTTGTCAACTTTATCCGGCATAGCTAATAGCCGGTCTGGTATTTTGTCATTTAACTGTTGCAATACTGACATCATTTCATTTTTTACGGTTATACACCTACATTCATTATTGGCCGTACACTGACCAGATAGACCTATAAAGCTACTTTCATGCACGTGACCAAGTTCATTTTGTATATCACTCATACTACCGTCATTATGCGAATTCCCTATATCATTATGACATTGTGAAGCGATAATCAGGTCGTGTTCGTTCACCTCTACAAAGTTATTGTGTATTTCTATTATAGGCGACGATTGCACGAGTGGTTTTGCGTCATTGAACACGTCACCGCACCAGTTACTGTCCGGTTTACCGTTACTCGCATTGTCACAAACGGGAGTCTTCTGTGTTGCCGGACCAATGTCATTGTCCGCGGACCGTATAATACTCTGGTGTCTGGCTGTGACAATTTTGCGGGTCTGGTCGTTGTTGTTAGGATTGTCAATGTTTGTTACTGTGTCAGTTGTTATGTCTTCTATACTGTTTATTGTTGAGTCTGCGTCGAAGTCACCTTCGTCCTTGACCCATTTGGCAAGGTGTGCGTAGGCAGCCCAGTCTTCGTCACTGGGAGGTCGTTCTCTTATTTTACTGTTTTTCTTGTTTGTGAGCTCACTATTGTCTAGAGTGTCGTCGTTCTTGTTATCTATGTCAATTGTTTCATGTTCCTTGTTGTTTATGTGTTGCTGTGAGACGTCCTTTATGTTTGCGTTTGTGTTTGTATCATCGTATAAGTCTTCATGTTTGCTATGTTCATTGGTGTTATTGTTTGTGTTGTCGCTAGTTTGTTTAGTCGCATCATCTGACTGATAGTCATTTCCTTTTGTTTTCTTTTCTTTTGTTGTATCTTTACCGTTTGTGTTGCGTGATATCGTGTCATTGTTTTTGTAATGGGCGAATGTTTTGGTTCGTTTGGTATTTGGTTTACTAGATATGTTTCTGTCAATAGCACTCGTGCTCTTCGACCGAGAATTTGTGTTCGTACTGCCAGATTTGGCACTCGTTTTACCGTTCTTGGTCGTTCGTGGGTTCATTCTGATCTATAATATGTATGATTGCCTACAAACTCTATACAGAACGCCGTGTAATCCAAGTTGGCAAATTGTCAATGTAATTCGCGCGACACAATGGGGAATGTATCGTACATGACTGTGTAATACAACAAACAACACTGTCACTATGTGGCGTCGGGGTAGAGCGGAGTAAGAGGGTGGTGTGGGGAGAGGGTAGATACTGGAGTGAATGTAGGCTAGGTCGCGCACCGTGTGTTGCTGAGTGCAACGCACTTGTGCAACCACGAATACGCAACCGTAGCCGTCAATGTAGCTGTAATATTGCCTGGAAAGACCGAGCAAAGGTTTTTCCTGCGCAATGTGTACAGCAGGGTCAATTGCCTACACACTAGGCTAGCAGAATAATGTTCACGAAAGGCTATGTAACTACACTATATAGCTCACGTTGGTCCAGTTGACGTAATCCACGTTTTGTAGGCGCCGCCATTATCGGGCATGCGCGATACAGAACGAGTGACAGGTGTGACTGTACGGTAAAAAAAATAAAACTACAAAATACGCTACAAAATATCAAAAACTGCCGTCCCGCTCACGTAAGCTCACATGACTAGTCTACTGCAAACTACAAGTAGGCCTATTGTGCACCTATTTATTGATGAGTGTAATTTTGATGTCATACGTATATCATCAGTCTTGAGAGACTATACCACTATAGGCTACCATCTACATTCCACATACGGTGTACACACAATAATAAAGAAAATTTAAAGTTAATTTTTATGGTCAAGATCAAAGGTCACCCAGAGGTCTAATATTTGTTGAAAACGGGTTAGTTCATGATCCAAAGAGGTAGTCCATATTACTTATTTTTTATCCGTGGGTTAGTAAGTAGGCTAAGTCAAAGTTTTTTTTCAAGGTCAAAGGTCACTTATTGGGGATTTTGCTGCACGTTTTACATCAAAAATTGAGTTTTTGGTAAATATATATGGAGACTTTGACGTTTGACCTATGAATCATACAATATGTGTTACGAACTGACACCAAGACATAGTAACTACACGTGACAGGGTAGGTTGACTAGTACGGTTTGCTTACTTTTTTGCTATGCGTGCAACTGTGTAAACACATAGACAACAATGTCATATTTTGAAATTAAACAGTGCAAAAATATAGCAGCGTAGCTAAATGTAATTGCTGATGATACAGTAATAATATCAGAGCCACAACATAGTTGCGCGCATGTGTGAGCTTTGCTCGCATCTGCGCGCAACTGTGTAAACACCTTTAAGCAATAATGCTTTTGTCAGTGACCATGTACAGAAAAAATGCCAGTAAAATATTATGGTACCCAACATATGATCCTATATTCTGGGTGTTGCTTAACTTTTTTCCATGTATATTAATATTAACATTCTACGAAAACTGGTTGATTCATAGTCGCGTACATTGGTGTGATCGTTTTGATCAGGATGTATATATGAGTATTATTGTTTTATCCTCTCATTATAACCCGTGTGGTTTCAACTTAAATTACTATTGTACACTCAATTTGCTGCAACTGCACACATAGACAATTATGTAATATTCCATTACATATTATCTAAAATTTATTTAATTATTTAAACTCAATAAATTATTTTCTAAATGATGGTAATGTTAACTCATTATGCATGGTGTAGTTTTATCACAAATTAGTCACGTTGCCGCAACGCCACAGATACCGCATGTCAATTCCCATTACATAGCTGCAATTTTATTTAATCTATAAATTTCAGTAAATCATTTTCTACGTCGTCGTAATTTACTGGATGATTACCGTTATATAACAATGGCCAATCGATGACCGCGTGTGAAATGCGAGCTTTTTCCTTGCCCGCTCTCATTTGTAAGAAAGAAGTTAGGTAATTATTGTTCCATTTTTATATTGAGATAATTAAAAAAAAAATTATATTGATTGGCTATCAATTTACTTTTTTTTTTCGTACGGTACATATTATAACAAAATTATAAATTATAAAAAAATTATGAAATTACAATACCATTTTTTGCGCGACTTTTAAAACATGTACTGTATAGAGAATAATGTATAATTTGTCGAGTAATGCGTAACATAATAGCCCGCGGCTAATGTATATTGGCCCCGAGCCCGTACACAACGTATGTGGGTGAGGTGATGGATGTATGGAGGTTACTGAAACCGAGGAGTGGACATACTGTACACGTGGTGGTCATTGGTGGATCGATGCACGGACGTTACTGGAACGACTGAGAGCACTAACGTATGGCGGTCAGTGGTGGGTGTATGGACGTTACTGAAACGGCTGATGGCGCTGACGTATGGCGGTCAGTGGTGGGTGAATGGACGTTACTGAAACGGCAGAGGGCACAAACGTATGGCGGTCAGTGGTGGATGTACGGACGTTATTAAAACAGCTGATGGCACTGACGTATGGCGGCCATTGGCGGATGTACGGGCGTTACTGAACGGCTGAGCGCACGGATGTATGGCGGTCAGTGGTGGGTGTATGGATGTTACTGAACGGCTGAGGGCACGGATGTATGGCGGTCATTGGCGGATGTACGGGCGTTACTGAACGGCTGAGAGCACGGATGTATGGCGGTCAGTGGTGGGTGTATGGGCGTTACTGAAACGGCCGAGAGCACTGACGTATGGCGATCAGTGGTGGGTGTATGGGCGTTACTGAACGGCTGAGAGCACTGACGTATGGCGGTCAGTGGTGGGTGTATGGGCGTTACTGAACGGCTGAACGCACGGACGTATGGCGGTCAGTGGTGGGTGTATGGGCGTTACTGAACGGCGGAGAGCACTCACTGACATATGATAACAGGCTGAACCATGTCGTAAACAGCAAATATTCCCCGAGTACAGTAACTACCATGCTTGCGATAGTGGGTAGGTCACTATAATATAGTCCGACACTTGACTTAACTTGACTTATTGAGCTTGCGTAGTGGGACGCGTGGCGGCTCTAGCAAGTGTTCTCCACCCAGTTCTGTCATTGGTAGCGGCCAGGGCGTCGGCGAAGGGTCGATGAGTGTCTTGGGGCATCTGGTCTCGTCGGCCCATCGGAGAGGTGGTCTTCCAACCGGGCGGCGCCAACATGTGGGTGGAGAAGACATTGGCATCTCAACAGCTTGTGTACCACGACACCGATTCCCATTATTTCTGTCTTCAGTGTATTGACTACACAGAAACGACCTCAAGTTTATCCATTAGAAATCCAGAGAAGATGAAGTAACAGTAAAGTAAAGCTTGGGGTTTTACCGCTACTTAAATACACATTATTAGGCTACCAGTCACACGCACCTCGGTTTAACGTCTTATGTGAATGACGATGAATTTGTGTGTGTAACAATATCTGAATAGTCTGCGCGCATAGAGGTTCGAACCCACGACCATAGGATCACAAATCCAACGCGCACCCGAGTGAGCTATTGAACTAAGATCTAGCAACCGTCGCGCGTACCTAACAACTTTTTTTTAGTTTAATATTATTTTATTTCAAAAAAATATAGAATTGAAAAAGGATTGGGCAGGAGCTTTGAGCTCAATATTTGCCCTCTCCTATTAACAATATACATATAAATTTAAATGATCAAGATGGTATCAGTATACAGTCAATAGTAATTATAATAGCTGAAAATGCTTCATACAATAAAGTAACTGTTGTTTCTTAATGCTATTAATTTTAGACGGAATTTGTTAATATAATTTTTTCTATATATGTAAATAAAATGTTGCC
>WNLI01033342.1:0-47200 GCA_025802215.1 Wirenia argentea
CTGAAATAATGCTCGACCTCGTCGGTGAAATTGCCAACACCATCGCCGGCAATGCTCGTGAATCGTTTGGATCTAATTTTCGACTCGCACCGCCGATCGCCTTGCGCGCGCCGATCCGCGGCCTAGTTTTGGCCAAAGGATTGCAGTCTTACTGTATTCCCATAGAGTGGCGATTGCGACGAGCGTATCTTATAGTTTCTTTGAGTTAATTCCGGTAGATAGCTCAATTGGAATGGTGTGTCGGCTGCGTTCTAACCAGTAGTGCTGTTCTACGGTTTTCTTGCACGCCTACCAACAATTATCGAATCGAATAAGGCCGTGACTGCAAGGAATAGCAGTCCGAAAATCAATCTCAGATCACCTAGGTACAAACTTGTTTCGATCGGGTAGGCAATTGTTTTTTCGAGTGCAGCAAGCTTAAAGATATGCCGGTCTTTGGTCACGGGGTTGCTGATTATCTCCATGAAGGCTCGGCGGCTGCGATAACGGAATATGGCACCTCGATCCCATTGTTCGGCCCCATCGATCCCGACAAGATCAATGGCCGGGAAGGGCGCGGCCCCCATGATTACGGGGTGGCAGGCTCGCGATAACAACTCGACAATCATGTGCTCGAGATATCTGCCCATTAACTCATCGGCACTCTCACCGGGTTCCGCGCCCTCAACATGAGGAGGGTTCTCGGCCATGTCTATCACATTGACCATCAAGAATTGTCGACCAGTATCTTCTCTTAGGAACTGTTCGTAATAAGCAGTACTCTCAGGCTTGGAGCCGTTTGCAGCCATGGTTTGTTTCCAACTATCAATCTCGGAGTTTCTAAGAGGGCCACCAAAATCCGTGTACCAGACTACGAACGTTCCATAAATTACGACTGAGATTAACCAAATTTTGCTGCGACCTGACATTTTATTGCTCCTGTTCAGTTCTTGTCTTATGTTGGTAATCAATTATAATGACATTATCTGTGTCAATATATGACAAAAGTCATTCTGACTCAAGCGTAATAAATTCAAGATACAGCTTAGGCCGATGACCTAGGTGATTTATCCTAGTAAGGCAGATGTATTAACAACAAGTCAGGAGTAACAATGGGTTTTCAAGCCAGCGAACGATCAAACGAACTAAACCAACAACTCGAAGCGTTTATGCAGGAGCATATCTATCCGCGCGAGCATGATTGGCAGGAATTTACTCTTGATCACAATAATCTATGGAAGGTGCCACCTTGGTTCGACGGGCTACGTGAAAAAGCCAAAGCGCAGGGTTTATGGAATTTGTTTTTACCTCATGAATACAAGCCATGGAGCCCGGGCTTAAGCAATATTGAAATTGCGCCTCTATTTGAAACCATGAGTAAAGTTACATGGGCGCAAGCGGTGTTCAATTGCAATGCGCCAGATCGTGGCAACATGGAAGTGTTAGCTCGCTACGGAACGCCGGAACAACAGAAACAATGGCTGGAACCTCTACTGGCTGGTGAGATTCGATCCGCCTATGCGATGACCGAACCCCAGGTAGCCAGCTCTGATGCGACCAACATGGAGTTGGAGATACGCCGTGACGGTGACGAATATGTTTTGAATGGTCGTAAGTGGTGGACAACCAACGCGATCGGCGAGCGTTGCAAGATCATGTTGGTAATGGGACGGTCTAACCCTGACGCGCCGCGCCATCAACAACACTCTACTATTTTGGTACCAAACGATACCCCAGGCATTAAAATGGTTCGCGCCCTGCGAGTATTCGACAGCTACCATTCACCGGGCGGTGAAGCCGAATTCCTATTCGAGGATGTGCGCGTTCCTGTCACTAATATGATCAAGGGTGAAGGATGTGGTTTCGAAATAGCGCAAGGCCGCTTAGGCCCTGGGCGCTTTCAATATGCAATGATGTTTGTCGGTATGGCGCAGCGTTGTTTAGAGTTGATGTGTGCACGGGCTGAAGAGCGAGTTGCATTTGGCGAAAAACTATCCAAGAAGACTAGCGTGCAGCATGAAATAGCGCGTTCTCGATGTGACATTGAACAGTGCCGATTACTGGTGATGCAAGCCGCAGAAAAAATGGATGAAGGCGGTCTTGAGGCAGCTCGGCACTACGTGTCGATGGTGAAAATCGTGGGGCCGAGAATGTGTCAGGATGTCGCGGATCGCGCCATGCAAATATTTGGCGGGCAGGGCGTGTGCCAGGATACGATGATTCCTGAAGCCTTCACTGCCGCACGTTTTTGCCGAATTGCCGATGGCCCTGATGAAGTGCATATGTCGCAGCTCGGCAAAATGACAATGCGAGAGCTAAATAGTTAGACACGTTGCTCTCGCGATATCGCACTTGCGGCGGCATATCAAAAGAATGAAATCTAATCTATGATTTGAACCTTAACGCTAGAATTAGTATTCGTTATTCGCTTGCGCCCGCACTGCGGGCTCAGTTCGAACCAAAACAATTGCTGGGTCACCCATGGTCAAACTGTTTGAAAGATTAGGTCTGTGGGTCGTCGACCTCTCCCTTCGCAACAAATGGCTCGCATTATTGTCGATGCTGATGCTAACTGGAGCGCTGCTCTTACCAATTGGCAATCTGTCGATGTCGAGCGAATACCGAGCCTATTTTGGGTCTGAGAATCCGCAGCTCACGGCATTTGACAATGTTGAGGCCTCCTATTCGAAGGTCGATAATGTCTTGTTTGTTGTTCAGCCTGGGGACAAACAAATATTCAGCCAGGATTCCTACCCCATTATTCAGCGAATTACTGAAGAAGCATGGCAATTACCTGCCGTGACTCGAGTTGATTCAATTAGTAATTATCAACACACCGCCGCCGATGGTGATGATTTAATTGTCGATGACTTGTTGCCGTTGTATGAAGAGATTAGCGATGAAGATCTTGCGTCAAAATTAATGATAGCAATGGCCGAACCTACCTTGGTTGGCAATTTAATTTCTCATAATGGTTCAACCGCTGGGATCAGTGCACAGGTAGATTTGTTAGCTGACCCGGATGCTGAATTAGAGGATTTGGTTGCGGCTGCAAGAGAGTTGGCCAGTAACATAGAAGCAGACTACCCAGATGTAACGATTGCGATCACCGGCGCCGCGTTTCTTTCGAATGCGTTTACCGAAGCAGCGACCCAAGATGCCACCAGTTTAATTCCATTGATGTACTTGGTGTTATTCATCGTGATGACCCTCGTTTACCGCAACACCTACGCAACACTGATCACCATTGTGGTCGTGCTTAGCTCGACCATCATGGCTCTAGGTGTTGGCGGGCTGACCGGTGTTGAATTGAACTCAATTTCAGTGTCGATCCCCATTGTCGTTATGACACTGGCGGTTGCAGACAGCGTGCATATTTTAGTCAGCATGCTCACCTTGATGCGCACCGGGATGGACAAAATGTCGGCAATTCGCGAAGCGATGCGGATTAATTTTGTCGCCGTGGCGGTTACCAGCCTGACCACTATTATTGGATTTCTTTGTTTAAACTTTTCCGATGCACCGCCATTTTGGCATTTAGGAAACTTATCGGCAGTCGGAATCTTGGCAGCTTGGATGATCTCCGTAGTGTTGATACCAGCCGCGGTAGCGATTTTGCCGATTCAGGTAAATGTCGAAAACAAGGAGGTTTACTTACGTGCTCCGCCATCTTTACGCCTGATGCGATGGCTGGCGGAACTGACGACCAGCCATTCTGGCAAGATAATTATTGCCTGTGCTCTGTTCTCGGCGCTTCTAATCAGTGCAATTCCAAAGCTTGAATTTGACGATCAGTTCATTGATTTTTTTGATACTAGCTTGGACTTTAGGACTGATACGGATTTTACGATTGAAGAATTAAGCGGGATTTATTCAGCGCATTTTGATCTGCGTAGTGGCGAAGATTCCGGCATTACCAACCCTGAATACCTGGCGGTCGTGCATGAGTTTTCCGAATGGCTGCGTGCGCATGAAGACGTTCGTAACGTTTATAGTTTCACCGATATTATGTTGCGACTGAATAAGTCCATGCACAGCGATCAACAAGAGTGGTACCGCTTGCCTGAGAACAAAGAGCTGGCAGCACAATATCTACTGATCTATGAACTTTCTCTTCCCTACGGTTTGAATTTGACTGACCGTATTACCTTCGATAAATCAGCCTCTCGTTTGACCGTGATATTAGATAAGATTTCCTCAGCTAAACTCAGGAAATTTTCGGTCGACTCGCAGCAGTGGTTAAAGCAAAACGCGCCGCCGGTAATGCACACTGAACAAGCTGGAACGGCAACGATGTTCGCCTATATCACCAAACGTAATTTGGACAGCATGGTAGTAGGAAATGCCATTGCTATTATACTGATCGCTATTGTGATGATGCTCGCATTGGAACATTTTGGTCTTGGCCTATTGAGCATGCTACCCAATCTTTTACCGATTCTTTTGACCTTCGGGCTTTGGTCAGTTTTGTTTGGCGTGGTCGGTATGACGTCTGCAATTGTGATGGCCTTGTCCTTAGGGATTGTGGTGGATAACACCACCCATTTTCTAAGCAAATATCAGCGTTCGCGGCGCGAACAAAACAAGTCTACGGCAGATGCCATTCGCTATGCCTTCGAGATCGTTGGAACGGCGTTAATGGCAAACGCGATAATTTTGGCGGCTGGTTTTGCGATACTGGCATTCTCACTCTTTAAGCCCAATGTGCAAATGGGCGCGCTGACGGCGATGGCCATCGTATTGGCGTTGATAATTGATTTGCTTCTATTGCCAGCTTTGTTGATGGTTTTTGTGAATAAAAAACAGACAAAAGAAGCCCTAAACTGACGAGTTGTAGTTCCTTGTTTTTATTGAAGGTAGGCTGTCTTCCCTTCCTTAATGGTTTGCAGCACCGTTATTTCGCGGAGTCGCATAGGGTCGATAGTCAAAGGGTTGTCTGACAGAATGATCAAATCGGCAAGTTTGCCGACTTCAATAGATCCTTTGCGATCAGCTTCATCGAATTGCTTGGCCGCCTCTAATGTGCTCGCTCTCAGCGCTTCCCATACGCTCATTCGTTGATCGGGCCCGCTAACTTGTCCGCTACGGCTCACCCGGTTTACAGCAGCCCAGATTAAGATGAATTGATCGATGGGGTGTACTGGTGAGTCGTGGTGAATGGAAACCGAAATTCCGTGAGCGAGCGCCGAGCGCGCGGGATTTAATCGCGAGGTTCTTTCAGGTCCGTAAATCGTTTCTCGATGAAAGTCACCGAAGTAATAATTGTGTGCTACTTGAAAGGTAATCGATGTATCCATCGATTTTAGTGTTTCAAGCTGATCTTCTTGAATTTGTTGCACATGAATCAGTTGCGCTTTGGAAGCCGAATCTGGAAACATCTTCTGCGCACTTTTAAGCCCAGCGATGGCTTGATCCACTGCCGCGTCCCCTAGAGCGTGGATGTACACAGGGATGTCATATTCGAAATTGGATTGCAGTAATTCATTCAGCACACTCTGTTGCTCGATATGAGGATAACCGCGATAGTCTTCCTCACCTTCTAACTGAACGAAATAGGGATGTCGCAAGAAAGCTGATCGGCCAGGTGACCCTCCATCCAAAATAATTTTGCTTCCTCCCACTCGCAGCCTGTTTTTGTAGGAAGCTGAAACTAGTTTGCTGACTTGCTCTGTTTTATAGGCCTTGCTTAAGGCTGCAGCAATCACGTCCACCGTCAGCAATCCCTGTTCGGCCATCGTATACAAAAGATTCATCGATGTGCGTGTCGCACCCATTTCGGTAATCGTGGTAAACCCTTGCCTTAGGTATTCTTCTTGAGCGCGCTGCATGCGCTGTATGGCTTCTAGCGTGGGCGCCGTCTGTTCGTTGTGGCCAAGGATCAGTCGGTTAAGAATTGGTAAGGCGACATTGAGCATCGCGTTTTCTTGAAGTATTCCGTTGGGCGTATCGCTATTAGCTACTCTACCGATGGAGCCACCCAGCGGGTTCGGTGTCTCGGCCTTGATTCCAGATAGTTCCAGCCCCTTACTATTCAATACAATTTGGTGTGCGGAAAAATGGATTAGCATGATCGGTATTTCGCTACTTACTTCATCCAAGTCGTAACGGCTGGGGTGGCGTTGTTCGGC
This sequence comes from Wirenia argentea, assembly GCA_025802215.1. Classification (NCBI taxonomy): domain Eukaryota; kingdom Metazoa; phylum Mollusca; class Solenogastres; order Pholidoskepia; family Gymnomeniidae; genus Wirenia; species Wirenia argentea. The sequence continues at coordinate 6,108 of WNLI01033342.1, forward strand.
CAGCATGGCGTGGTCGTAACCCCAACCCACTAGCCATTTGCCAGCAGTGGGGACGGTGCTTGCAAGGCTTTGTTGCAATGCTTGTTTAATTGCGGCAATACTGTCCGCTGGCCCCGCGGGAGGGGGATCCAGATTGACCACAGCCCATTTCGCGGCTGACAGCGTTGCGTGGCTATGAGAGTCGAAAAAGCCAGGCATCAAGGTTCTTCCGTCTAAGTCCACCTCAGTGAGGGCGTTTTCAAATTGTGCGCGTAATTCAATTTCGTCTCCAACTGAAACGATAATACCCTGGCGCACTGCGATCGCTTGCACCGTTTGCTGGCGATCATCCATTGTGAGGATATTCCCGTTGTAATAGATGCTCACGAGCTCAGCTGTGTCAACGCGGTCGCCGCTTTCAGTGCTTTGGTCGCAAGCAGCGAGAGCGAATAGCGTTACCCACAGAATGGCTTTCATCGTTATCTCCCTAGGGGGAACGTTATTCAGGGCGCTGGTGAATTTCGCCGCCATATACGGTTCCCCAAATTGGTATATCTCTAAACTTCTCCGGTGCCACATCTAAGGGGCTCTGCTTCAGGATCGTAAAATCGGCTTGTTTGCCAACCTCGATAGAACCTATTTGGTCTTGTTGCTGAATTGCGCGAGCTGCCTCAATGGTGATCCAGGCCAACACCGCGTCAATTGACATGCGTTCCTCCGGCGCCAGCAAATTGCCTTTGGCTGTAATACGCGACGCTGCAATTCCGGCAAGAGTTAGCGGCGCGGCAGGAGCCATAGGTAAGTCCGAATGAAACGACACTGAGGCGCCGTTTCGCTCTAAATCCCCAAGCCGAGTGATGTAATGAGCGCGTTCTGGGCCTAAGCCAATCTCGGCGTACTTGTCACCCAATGCCCACAAGTAAAAGGGGTTGGCCGATACGGAGATGCCAAGGGCGGCGACTCGTTCGGCCTGATCGGCGCCGGAATATCCGTAGTGGTGCAACACAGTTTGATGATCAGGTCGAGGCGAATCTTGTTGCAGTTTCTCGATCATATCAAGTACTACCTTCACGCCCACGTCACCATTCACATGGATATGCAATTGATAACCGGCCTGCCAATACGTGGTGGCGGCTTCACTAAGTTCTTCTGGAGGCATTATCCATTCGCCATGATGGCCGTCTAAATAGCCATCCGCCATCTGCATTAGCTGAGAGTAGAAAGCGCCGTCGGCCAACAGTTTTACTTGTTTGGGCAGAAATTTAACGCGCTTAGTATTGAGGTGATGGAGGCTTTCTAAGTTTTCCAATCCTTTATCAAAGCCCTCAAGCGCTAAGGTTTTTCCGTTGCCGATCATTAACATTCTCAAAGGCATATCTTCGTCAGTCAAAGTCTTGTTGATGGCACTGAGTTCAAGATCCATATTGAATAACGGCGAGCCCTGATCAGCGACCGTGGTGATTCCATTCATCTGCGCATGTACAAAGCCGTCACGAATACCTCCAGCAAAACGATCTGGGGCCAGAATAATGGGTGCGAGTTTTTGAAAGATCGCAAATAAGCCCAATTCCCAAAAATGTCCTTCCGCGTAATTGACGGTGGGCATGGCGTCAAACTCTGCTTCGCTAATAGCTAGAGCCTGCAGGGCCGCGGTGTTAGCCACTATTTCGTGAAATGATCGATGCCAAAGGATCATGGGCCGCGTTGCGGATATCTCATCGAGATCTGAACGAGTGATTACTCCATGGAAATATTGATGATAGCCCCAGCTGATCAGAAATTCGTTCGGGTCCGACAGCGAAGCCTCTAGTGCAATTAGTCGAGATCGATACTCACTTTCACCTTGAACGCCGGCGATATCACGACCGGGGAGTTGCCAGTCAAAAGGCGTAATGAAATGCGTTGGGAACAAAATCCCGGCCATTGTTGGATGCAGATGATTTTCGATCAGTCCCGGCATGATGACGTGTTCAGCAAATTGCGAATTGAGTTCAAGTTGATAGTCCGGTAACGCGGCTTGAACTGAATCCACGTCGCCCACCGCAATAATCTTATCGCCTTCAACAGCCACGGCGGTCGCGATCGATCGATCCGCATCCATGCTAAGAATTGATTTAGCGGTATAGACCACGGCCTGTTTGTGCTTATCGGCAGAGGTGATTTTATCGCTGTTCTCTTGGGGTTGAGAATCACAGGCAGCAAACAAGCTTAGTAAAACGAAAATTGGTAAATGTCGCAATGGCATAGTGTTGTCCTAGAGTCTAATTATTGGAATGGTTATCGGCTAAAGACAGTCTCGCCATCCTTGATCGTTTTAAGCACTTGTATGTCTTTTATCGCAGCCGCATCGACCTTCAGAGGATTCGCGTCCAAGATCACCAGGTCTGCCACCTTGCCTGCAGTTAGCGACCCTTTGCTGGCTTCTTCAAAGTATTGATGAGCCGCATCAATAGTGATCGATTTGAGCGCTTCCATTGGGGTTGCACGCTGGGCTTCTCCAAGTACTTGGCCACTGCGGGTAATTCGATTCACTGAAGCCCATAACAAACGCATCATGTCAGGAGGCACGATTGGCGTGTCATTGTGTGTGGTATAGCGCAGACCTTTGTCGGCGCTGGAACGCAAAGGGCTAATGCGTGAGGCACGTTCTACTCCAAAAACTGAATCGCGATGCCAATCGCCCCAGAAAAAAGTGTGGGCTGAAAAATACGACGGCATGATGTTGTGTTCAATCATTGAGTCGATTTGATCTTCACGCACAGTCTGCGCATGAATCATCACAGTACGACGATCTGCGTTGCCATGCTTTTCATTGGCGGCGCTGACAGCATTGATTAATTGATCTGAGGCAGCATCGCCGTTGGCGTGTGCCAGTATCTTGATACGCTTGGCGAATGCCATGTCGATGTAATTGTTTACCTGATCATCTTCTAGAGTTGGGTAGCCGAGATAGCCCTGCTCTTGACCATGCGGTGGATGCAGGTAGGGCTTAGTTAACCAGGCAGTCTTACCCTGTGGTGAGCCATCCAGAACCAATTTTATGCCACCTACTCGAAAATGATTTTCATAGGTTTGAGAGGTTGGGATTTGGTCTAAATTTTCTCCTAGAAACAGAACGTATGGGAAAGCGACTACGTCTAAATAGATCAGGTCGAGCTCTGCAGCCTTTCTCAACAAAGCAATTTCGCCTGGTTGAGCGGCACCGTCTTGAACGGTGGTAATACCGTAGCTGGCGTAGTAGTCCTGCACCATCTTGATTAGGGTTAAACGCGTGTCTTCGTCGGGTTGTGGCAGCACCGAATGCAGAGGTCCCATGGCCGTTTCCTCAAGTACTCCATCAGGTTCTTGGGTATTACCTATTCGCCGAATGATGCCGCCAGCCGGATCCTCTGTTTCAGCACTAATGCCAGCGAGCGCCAAGCAGGCCGAGTTACAGGCCATAAAATGGCCGGACACATGACGAATGGCCACTGGGCGATCACTCGAAACCTTGTCTAAATCTGCGAGAGTAAGATGCCTTTTTTCTGCCAACAGAGAGTCATCGTAGCCCCAGCCAATAATCCATGGTTGGTTCGGGGTTTGTTCTGCGTGTTCAGTTAACAAGCGGATTACATCGTCCACCGTATTGGCGGTTCCAACGGGCGGAGAAGATACGTTGGCGGAGGTGAGCGTCATCGACGTGAAACTCACATGACCGTGCGCATCGATTAAGCCCGGCAATAAGGTCTTACCTTGCAGGTCAATCGTCTCAATGTTGTTACCGGATTGTTCCTCGACATCCTTTTGACTGCCGACCGCGAGAATTTTTCCATCGCGAACAGCAATTGCTTCGGCATTCGCCTGTGCTTCGTCCATGGTAACGATATCGCCGTTTGTGTACAGCTGCGTCGCCGGGTCGGAGGCCGTTGCCGCGCTCGATTCTGGGGTTGGGTTGGAAGCGGTTTGCGGGCTACAAGCCTGTATGCTGAGTAGGCTAAAGAACAGGAAGAAAAAAGATAATAATTTCATGGATATGTCCGTACAAGATTAAACAGTATGATTCGAAGTTCGTCGATTATAGTCCCATTATGCAAGTAATGCAGTTCGCCCGTGCTGGTCCTTGCACCCGATGGATCGATTGATATAGGATTGGGTTCATTAATAAAAGTGACTATCCTATCGAGACTCCGCAATCCATTGAAAACGCAGCTACGACTACCTATCTTTCAAGCCCCGATGTTCCTTATCTCAGGTCCAGAAATGGTGATTGCCTCTTGTAAGGCGGGCATAGTGGGGTCTTTTCCTGCACCCAATGCAAGAACACTAGAAGACTTAGAAAACTGGCTACAACAGATTGACGAGGCGCTACGTGACGACCCCAATGCGGCGCCGTGGGCGATTAACCTTATTATGCACCGCTCGAATCCGCGCTGGCGCGACGATTTAGAGCTGGCGATCAAGTACAAGGCGCCCTTGGTGATTTCAGCGCTGGGGAGCCCCAAAAAAGCGGTAGAACAGGTGCAAGCCTATGGCGGTAAAATTTATGCCGACGTTAACTCTCCGATGTTTGCGCGCAAAGCCGCAGAGACAGGAGTAGACGGTTTAGCATTGGTGTGTAGCGGTGCTGGCGGGCATACAGGCCAGGTGTCGCCATTTGCATTCGTGGATGAAGTACGCACCTATTGGCAGGGCGAGATTATTCTTGCGGGGTCGATCAGCACAGGGCATGCCGTGCGCGCAGCCGAAGTATTGGGCGCAGATTATGTCTATATGGGAACTCGCTTCATTCCTACGAAAGAAAGTATGGCATCGCAGGAGTACCAACAGATGATTGTTGATTCAAGTGTAGAAGATATTGTTTGCTCAGATGCGATCACTGGAGTGAAAGCCAATTGGATGCGCGAAAGCTTGCGTAGCGCTGGGTATGACCCAGACAATATGCCCGGCGCAGCGGAAATAGATTTTGCTGCTGCGGCAAGTGACCGTAAACGTTGGAAGGATATCTGGGCCGCAGGGCAAGGCGTCGGATCGATTAAGAATCAATCGAGTATTGCTGAAGTGGTGGACGCCCTGCACATCGAATACATAGCTGCTTGTTAAGGGGGAATTATGATCACATCACCACAGAGCCGAATTGATGAATATACCGCCAAAGGGTGGTGGGGTGATAACACCTTACACGGCCTATTAGCCGCAGCAGCCGATCGCTATCCCGATCGTTTAGCCGTTGCGGATCAGCCAAATCGTGAACAACTCACCGGCAGTCCCGCACAGAGAATCTGTTTCAGTGAGTTGAACAGTGCAGCCAATAATTTAGCTGAACAACTGTTGGCGGCGGGCATCGGTATTGAAGACAAGGTCATGGTGCAGCTCCCCAATATTGCTGAGCTGGTGGTGGTGTACTACGCAGCAAGTAAGATTGGGGCGATCGTGTCACCGGTGCCAGTGCAATATGGCAAACATGAATTGGCCGGGATCAAAAATGCCTTGAGCGCACAGGCAATGATCACCATCGAACGCTTTAATGACTCACCACTCGCACAAAACGCGAATGGCCTTGGATTAAATGTGTTGGTTTTTGAGCCTTTACAGCCGATTGATCAAAATGCATTAGCGCTCGATACAATCGCCGGGACGAGCCCACTGCTAGAGCAACACTTGCAGCAACATTCATCGGCTATCAATAACGCAAATAGTATCCTTACTATTTGTTGGACCTCCGGAACCACAGGCACACCAAAGGGCGTTCCCCGCTCGCATAATATGTGGCTGGCAACTACGCAAGCTGGAGTTGATTCGTGTGATTTTAGAGATGGCGACCTTTTGTTGAACCCGTTTCCTTTAGTCAATATGGCTGCCTTGGGCGGATTTTTGTTTCCCAGCGCGCTACTCGCGTGTAGTTTATTTCTGCATCACCCACTGGACCCAGTGGTGTTTCTGCAACAATTGCAGGATGAGAAAATCACTTTTACCATCGCCCCGCCGGTATTGTTGAATCAGCTCGCGCAGTCGCCGGAAATGTGGGAGAAGTTTGATTTTAGTGCACTGCGACGTATTGGGTCGGGCTCTGCGCCACTAGCACCCTCCATGATCGAGATATTCTCTAGCAAGTATGGCAAAGAGATAATCAATTTTTATGGATCAAACGAAGGAATCTGCCTGCTCTCCAATGAAGTGACTTGTCCGCGGGCCGAACAGCGAGCTACGATGTTCCCGCGACTCGGCGCCGCTGAGATCCCGTGGAAAGGTGCGGTCTATGACTTTGCCAAAACCAAAGTCGTTGACCTTGCCAGCGGTGAGGAAATCACCAGCTTAAATACGCCGGGCGAACTACTTATTGCAGGCCCCACTATATTTGATGGTTATTTGGATACCGGCGAGAGTAGTTATGAAGATGTGTTTAGTGACGACGGTTATTTTAGAACTGGTGATCTGGTCGAAATTTGCGGGGAACCGGCTTATTTCTATCAAATCGTCGGGCGCTGCAAAGACATCATTAATCGCGGTGGAATGAAGCTATCTCCAACAGAGATTGATCGTTTATTGGAAGGTTATCCTGGTTTAAAGGAAGTAGCAGTTTGCGCCTACCCAGATGAGCGTATGGGTGAAAAAGTCTGTGTCTGCGTGGTTCCGGCCGAGGGGCAGGCAGCGCCGTCTCTTGAACAGTTATGCGAATTTTTGTCAGGTCTTGGCATGGCAAAATACAAATTGCCGGAGCGAATTGAAGTATTCGATGCTCTGCCACGAAACCCCATGGGTAAGATTTTACGTTTTGAATTACAAGATAAACTGAGCTAATTCAGTGAGGACACCATGAGTGATACCATTACTTTTAATTTTGATTTTTCTTCAAGCTATTCCTATATCGCGGAGGCACGAGTTTGTGAAATAGAGGATAAAACGGGCAAGGAAGTGTTGTATCGGCCCATTTTACTGGGCGCAGTATTCCAGCATCTCGGACACACTGTGCCGCTGACCAATGTCGCTAAGATGGATTATTTCACACATGATTTGAAGCGCTGCGCTGGTTCTTTGGGTATTGAATTTAACATGCCGGCGGTTTTTCCATTCAACGCGATAGAAGCAATGCGCATCTTTTATGCGATCAATGATGAAGAGCGTTGTCTGGCACGGGAATTTTGTCAACGCGTGTTCCATGCAGCGTTTTCCGACGCTCAAGACTTGAGCCAGCCCGAAAATGTCGCAGCAGCATTAACTAAACTGGGTTTCGATCGCGAAGAAATTGTTAGCGCGGATACTTTCGGTCAGGCCAAAGCTGCGCTTAAGAGTGCCACTCAGGAAGCGATTACCCAGAATGTTTTCGGCGCTCCCACATTTATTTATCAAGGTGAACTATTTTGGGGTGCCGATCGGATTGATGCGTTAATTGGCGCTGTGACTAATCAGTCTTAGCGCCCTTGCCAAGTATCTTCCTGCCGGGGTAGCGACCTTCAACTCGCACCCCATCAATCACAATCTGTCGGCCACCTACAATCACGTTGCTGATGCCTGTAGGGGCTTCATAGGGAGATCCATAGTCGGCATTGGCGGTCACGGTTTTGGGGTCAAAAATAACAATATCCGCATCCATATTGAGTTGGATTCTGCCCTTATTGTTAAAGGCAGGAGAGGAATTTGCCATCCATTTAGCCTGGTTTAAACTAAGCCGTGCCAAGCCTTCGCTCAGAGACAATAGTCCTGTGTCGCGAACATAATGGCCCAGCAGTCGTGAGAACGTACCGCTAATGTTCGGATTAGTCATCACGCTTACATCCATCGCTGGCAAGGCATCGGTTGAGACCATCATGTCGGGCCAGCGTAAGGCGGCTTCGATCCAATTTTCTTTAACATAGTGATGGTTTACCATGCCGCCGGGCTGTTCCTTTATGTACTTATTCCACGTTGCTTCAGTTAACCATTCGCCAGTGGCAACCCACTGAACGTCTTCATAGCTGATATCGAACATCGCCTTCCAATCGCGACTGCGAAACACGTCGGCTGAAATGCTGGTACCGCCTGCAGCATAAGAGAGCGTTTCTGTTCCTATGGTCATGCCCTCAGCGCGCGCCGCGTCAATCATTGTTAACCATTCACCGACGCGCCCCATGGCATTGTGAGTGATGTGGCAAATGAACAATTTAGTGTTAGTTGATTTGGCGAGGTCGAGAACCTCAACCAAACCTGCTGGGTCGCCGGTGTATCCGCGCCGCACGTGGACATGTACTGGCACATCGCGTTCGCTAGCAACCTCAAAAATCATGCGCAGTTCAGCGTCCGAAATGGCGCTGGTCATGTAGTCCAGTAGCACTCCGATCCCCAGCCCACCTTGGTCAACGCCTTGGTGCAGCAGCGTACGCATTTTTTCGATCTGGTCTGCATTTGCTTTTTTTGACCAGGCTTTTCCGGCCAACTGAGCGCCCTTGAAACCAGTAAAAATATAGGGCTGATAAACGCCTTCGATGACTTTTATACGAATGGCGAAGTGCCCAACAGAAGAACCGTAATTGAGTTGCGCGCCGCCTTGATAGTGCTCGCCATAAAATGTGACCGGGAAGGCCCCGGCTTCCAAATCCATCTGAGTCGTAACACCGTCTAGTAAATTTAGATGCTGACCAAAAAGGGTCGGCGTGTGGCTATGTACATCGATAAAGCCTGGGGCTACGACCTTGCCGCTGGCATCAATCGTTTTGGTTCCTTCGATTCTCTCGTCGCTCAACAAAGCAATTTTGCCACCCTTTACCCCTACATTAAGAACTTTGTCGAGATTGCTTTCGGGATCGATCACTCGGCCATTGTTGATAACCAAATCGTATGAAGCAGCCCCAGCAGAACTTGTGAACGCGACAAACGCAAAAAGAAAGTGTTTAACTGTTTTCATTGGATATCCGTGTTGATGTACTTAAGATAGTTTTAAAGCCCCAAACCGCGCCGATAATGCCGACGAGATTTAAGGCCACCCCGGCGAATCGCCAAAAATCTGAAGGCCACAAATCTGTTGCAAGATAAAACGCCGGTGCAATCGCGGAGGCAGCGCCATAAAACAACACCGCGCTCACCAGCAAGTACAGATATTTGAAGCGGCTAGCACCGAAAATTAAGAGAGCGCCCAATACCAATAATAATACAACGACATTGATTGAGGCGGTCGGCCCCAATGCCTGCAAATTTCGGCTAATTAGAATGACGCCAGCAATATTCCATAGGGTGCTAAGACCGATATGAATTAGCTGTAAGGCGAGGGGGCGTTTTAATGTATTGAACATAGTGGTTTATAGCTTATTTGTGAGATTAAGAAAATACCAGCACAAATCAAGCCGAGCGGTTAATCTTCCTTCTTGCTATTGAATCCGCTACAAATTGAAGTAGCTGGACGCTCAGGCTTTGGGCTGCTTCGCTTGTCGATCAAAACTAGAAATAAAGTAGAGCGAGCAGTTTTGGAGAATAAACGGTTGGTTTTGACAGAATATGTCGTAAATAGCCATGTCGCTGAGGCGTTTGAGTTGTGGTGGTATCCGGACTATGCTTCTGCACAAATAGTCGCGCAGAGCGACCTAAATAGAGCGACCTCTTGAGAGATAAAATGAGCACACAATTCGCCTTGACCGCCGAGCAACAAAGTCTGTTAGATCACGCCGATCGTTTTGGTCGAGAACAGCTATTACCGCTGGCAGAAAAGATGGATCTAGAAGAGTGGTGGCCTGAGGGTATCTTCGAGGAGCTGGGAGGGGTCGGCATGTTGGGCGTAACCATTCCCGAGCAATACGGCGGAGCGGGTATGGGGCTATTGGAATCAGGATTGATTCTTCAGGGCATCTCTCGATGGAACCACGCGCTTGCGCTGAGTTGGGTAGCGCACGACAATTTATGTGCTAACAATATCTACAACAACGGCAGTGAGGCGATACGCGAGAAATATCTACCGAAGTTGTGTTCGGGCGAGTGGGTTGGTTGCCTAGGCCTGACCGAGCCAGGTGCCGGTTCGGATGCACTGGGCTCGATGCGTACTACTGCAGTCAGAGATGGTGATCACTACGTTGTTAATGGCAGCAAAATGTTCATCACTAATGGCCCTGTGGCAGATATCTGCCTGCTGTATGCCAAGTCGCAACCAGGCATGGGTTCAAAAGGGATTACGGCCTTTGTGGTCGAAACCAATTCACCAGGTTTTAGCGTCGCGCAAAAGCTCAATAAGATGGGATTTCGTGGCAGCCAAACGGCAGAGCTGGTATTTCAGGATTTACGTGTGCCAGTTGAAAATATTCTAGGTGTTGAAAATGAAGGGCATCAGGTGGTGATGAGCGGCTTGGATTTTGAACGGGCCATGATCGCACCCATCAATACCGGTATCGCCGAAAGAGCATTAGAACTTTCTGTTGAGTACGCCAAGCAACGCGAACAGTTTGGTACTGCAATCTCAAATTTTCAAATGGTGCAATCACGTCTCGCCGACATGTATGTGTGGGTGGAGACTATGAAGTCTTTTTGTTGGACGGTGCTGGCTGAGGCAGCTGATGTAGATGAAAAACAAGCGGGTCATGGCACCATACATGCACGCACCGCTGCGGCAGTGATGTACTGTGCTGATATGTGTAATAAGGTATTAGACAATGGCGTTCAGGTTCACGGCGGCTATGGTTATATTTGGGAATCCGAGATCAATCGTCTTTTCCGCTCCACCAAATTGTTGGAGATTGGGGCCGGTACTACTGAGGTTCGAAAAATGATTATTGCTGGTGAGTTGATTCGGGATTAGAGACTATGGCGAAACAATCACATGAATTTAAGTTTGGGATGTCGGATGCGCAACTTCTATCCGAACCGACAATCTATGCAACTGACTTATTGAAAGGCCAACACGCCTTGATCTCCGGGGGTGGCAGCGGTATCGGCAAAGCCGTAGCTTGGTTGCTGGCACGTCTTGGCGCAAAGGTAACAATCACTGGCCGAGATCAAGAAAAGCTGGCAAGTAGCAGTGAGAGCATGCGTGAAAATGGTTTGGACGCGAGTTTCCGCGTCTTTGATATTCGTGATCCAGAGGCAGTGGCTTTTGAGATAGCAGATGTTTTCGAGCAAGGGAAGCTCGATATTTTGATCAATAACGCCGGTGGGCAATTTCCGCAGGCGGCCATTGATTTTAGTCCCAACGGCTGGAAAACGGTCATCGATAATAATCTCAATGGAACCTGGTACATGATGCAGGCCGCCGCTAAACAATGGCGCGATAGCGCTCTGCCCGGCAACATAATCAACATGGTGACCGTTATTGATCGCGGCATGACTGATATGGCGCACACTTGTGCTGCGCGGGCGGGAGTTATCTATGCTTCTAAGACGGTATCGGTCGAATGGGCAGAGCACAATATTAGAGTGAACTGCGTTGCGCCCGGCGTGATCGACTCTGAGGGCATGCGGGTTTATTCAGATTCGGCGCGTGAACAGTTTCATATGTCCAACCCGATGCAACGCCCGGGTAGCATTTGGGACATTGCGCAAGCCTGTGCCTACCTCGCGAGCAATGCAGCCAATTTCACTACCGGTGAAGTGATGACCATTGATGGAGGCGGACGCCATTGGGGCGAGCTTTGGACGCATAAAAAACCCGACTATTTTAAAATCTGAGCAGTGTAATTATTGAGCGTAGTTATTTTATGAAGAGATCAAAATTTCGATATCAAGATGTAATGCAATTGGATGCCCCAATAGCTCAAGTGCATGCCTTCATTACCGACGTTGAACGCATAGTTGATTATTTCCCTGCAGTTCAAGACTCTGGCACGTTTATCAAAGACCAGTCCATATGGTGTCTAGATAAGTCCGGAGTAACCTTGTTGGAATACCCGACTGAGCAACGAACGGAAAACAAGATTGTAATGCATGTGAGCACTAGTTTGACTGCTAAGCCTCCATACACCCCTGACGTGATTCGTGAGTCACGATTTTTGAGCCTCACCGAAGATTGGTTGCTGGAGTCTAAAGACGGCGGCACTCAACTAACCAAGGTATGGCACTCTGTGGTTCTGCACAAAATGAAATGGCTTCCCATTCGATTCATGATTAAGCGCACCGCTCGCAAAGAACGTGCCGATTTGATTAATGGTTGGAATCGTGCGGCGGCACAGGCGGCCAACAGCCTGTAATGAAACCGGCTGATCGTATTTGTTGTTCCACTCTCTCCATACCTAATGCCATCTCCATCGCGACTTGTTTTTAGTAACAAAGCACGGCAGGCTATACAGCTCGTCTATAATCATCATCTCAAAGTTTTCACATGACAATAGAAACCGAACAAATTGCCAGTTGGCTGGGCCAACGCTCTTTCAGTGACTGGCGTCAGGAGCTCGACGAAGTCGGCTACATCATCCTCGAAAATGTTCTGAGCCAAGACGAGATTCAAGGTTTGCGTGACGCATTGCAGCCGCACCTAGAAAGAAACCTAGAGGGCAGAAACGATTTCGAAGGGCTTAAAACAAATCGAATTTACGCTTTATTGTCCAAGTCCCTGGTATTTGCGGAATTGGCAACACACCCCTTAGCGATGGCTTTTGCTGAAGCCGATTTGGGCGAATCCTGTTTGTTGTCGAGTTGTCTAGCGATCAATTTGCTTCCCGGAGAGAGTGTGCAACCTTGGCATTTTGACGACGGCCATATCACACTACCGCGGCCACGCGCGTCGCTGGGCGTGAGTGCGTTCTGGACCTTGGACGACACCAACAAACTCAATGGCGCAACCGAAGTTCTGCCCGGAAGTCATCTTTGGGGTGTGGACGAGATCATTGGTTCGTTAATGCCAGAAGATTTTTCCAATCAGACCATGCCTGATCATCAGAATGACCCAGGCTGGCGTGAGGATGCGGTGACAGCAGAAATGCCAGCAGGTTCTTTGATGATTACTAAGGGGACTCTATGGCATCGTGGTGGGGCAAATAAATCGAATGCAGAACGTCTTATTATCACCCCGCAATATTGCCCCGGATGGGCGCGTCCTTTGGAGAATATGATGGCCGCCGTGCCGCCGCAGATAGCACGTGATTTACCTGCGCGTGCACGCGAGATAATTGGTTATTCGATCCATGCGCCGTTTATGGGCTACGTGGATGGGGTTCACCCACAAAAATTATTAGACCGACTCAGCTAGGCCGGTTTTGGTCGGGTGACCACGCCCACTACTAGCAACACCAAAGAAGCAACGGCCAACCCGGCAGCCACGAGATAGAACTGTTGCAGTACCAACATCAGTTCGTCGTAGAGGTGCGGTTGGATTTCTTGATCGCCAAGGTGTAGGCCAATTAAATAAGAAATAACGCCCATGCCCACGAAACCTCCGGTCATGCGCAATCCATTCATTGTGGCTGACGCACTGCCCAGTAGGCGCGCCTCAACGGTACTCATGCAAGTATGCAGAAGAGGCGCATCCATTATGCCCACGCTGGTACCGATTAAACCCAATGCAATCAACACCCAGGTTACCGGTGAGTCCATGGAAATTGCGGTGAGCATGATTGATGCGATTAAGAAAAGCCCGATGCCGCTGAAGATGAGATAACGCGGGCGAATTCGATCTGATAGCCAACCGCTGAAGGGCGCAACCACCACCGTAAATAACGCTTGAGTCAGTAATACGTAGCCAGTGGTTTGGGCATCCAGCGCTTTGATGTATTGCAGATATAAGGTCAGCGTAAACGGCAGAGCAAGGATGGCGCTGTAGTTGAGTAAGTGCGCGATCCCCAAGATACAAAATGTACGATTATTTAGGAAAAGCGACACTTGCAATAATGGGTCACGGCGTTTCGTTTGAAACCAGAAAAAGGCAGCGAACGAAAGCACGCCAGACAGTAACAATAATTTACCACCCAAATGAGCTGTCTCGAAAATACCGAACGCGATCATCGTCAGTGCGCCCATGTAGAGAGTCGTATCCAATGCTCGCAGGCGTGTGTTGCGGTCTCCGTAGCGTTCCCAATGCAAGAAGACAAATCCGAGAATGCCAATTAACAATAGTAGAGCCCCAGGAATTAGAAAGACCCAACGCCAATGAATTGCTTCTATCACGTAACCGCCGAACACCGGGCCCATCACGATGCCGAGGTAGGCGATCGAAATATAGATGCCCATGATTCGAACCCGTAGATGCGGCGGCGGAATCGTCATGACTAGCGCTACGGCACTGGAAAAAATAAACGCAGTACCGACTCCTTGCAGGGCCCGGCAGATCAAAATGCCTAAACCGCTTTCGCTCACGCCGCCAATAAAGCATGCGATGGCGGCGGTCAACAAACCAAGAGTGAACACGAACCTACGCCCGTATTTGTCTGCTAATTTGCCAGCAGGCAGTACAAAACAGGCATTGCTGAGCACCTGAACTAGCGTGAACCAACTCACTAGTTCTGCGCTCAGTCTCAGTTCGGTCGCGATGGTCGGGATCGCCAAGGTTGATGAGTGCATCAACAGAGGAGCCAGAAAAGATCCACTTAGAATGACAAACAGCGACAAACCGAGTCGCGAAATCGGAGTTTGATCTAGTTCAGACGGGCTTTCCAGAATAGTCTCTGGATGGGCGGACATACTAATGAGATAGTCTCAGGGATTGAGTTTTGCAAGGTTGAAATACTACCGGAAGGCGATGGCGAGTTCCTTAAGTAATTGCTGATAGGCAGCCGTTGCAGGATGGATTAAATCAAAATGACCGGCACCTTGAATAACTCGGGTAGGCAAGCCTGACTGCATGGCTTGTTCTACAGAAACAATGTTGTCCTCGCTACCGTGAATTAATAGTGTGTGCGGATGCAGGGTTTGGTTACTCGGGCTCGCATCTGCAAGGACTTGCGCCTTTTCTACTGCGTTTCCACCGACGAAGGGCTCAACTGCAGCCTGGCAACTATTAGCCCCTTTGGAGTACTGTTCGAGGTCGACGATGGCGGCCAAACCAATCACGGCAGACAGCTGGCCGGCAAACTCATGGCCCGCCAGCAATGCAAGATGACCGCCTGCTGAATGGCCTACCAGCGCAATCTTATCCAAATTAATTGTTTGATGATCCAACAGCTGAGCAGATTTTATGGCTGCTACTATATCGTGCAAACTTCCCGGCCAACCCCCTCCAGGATCACCGCTGCGCCGATACTCTACTGCATAGACGGCGTAACCCGATTCAGAAAGGGCGGTGCTGAGCGCCTGGCTATGACGGATGTCGTATTCGCTCAACCAGCAACCACCGTGAATAAATATTACCAGCGGTACGCCGCTAGGAGGAGCATCGTTAGGAAGCCATAGTTCCGCATACTGAAGCGCATCATCTCCATAATTAAGTATGCTGGTGGGTTTGGAGGCGATTAACTCCGTGACCTGTGAATAGGCGACCTGATTCATCGTAGGTAACTGACAAGAAAGTGGTTGGGCCGGCGTCGCCTGTGTCTGAGCTTGTGCTTGAAGCGCGATCGCACAACTTAGCGCGAGGGCAAGTCTGATTGAGGTCTTCATAATCGGCATGCAGGCATATTAAGTCATTTAGCCTTGTTTAAGAAACGCTTGGTTAGTGACAGGCGTTTCTGCTTCTTAAAATTGATGACAAAATGGTCATCCATTCAGCTTTATGAGTGCTTGACGTGTTTGGATTACGTCTGTAATCTCGCACTCAGATTACATTTGTAATCTAACGGCTCAGAATAGTCTGAGCGTATCGAGAGCACATGAGCAAAGTATGTCTAATCGAGTGAGTGAGTCAGAAAAATTGGTAATGGAAGTTCTGTGGCAGGAATCTCCTTTGAGTAGTGTGGATGTAGTGGAACGTCTGGCCGAGCAGGGCTGGAATGAGAAAACAGTGAAAACTTTTTTAAACCGTCTTGTTAATAAAGATGTGTTGGCCTATGAAAAAGACGGCCGGAGATATTTGTATTCGCCGCTTGTTGAGCGCGGTGAGTTTTTATCTGAGCAAAGCACCGGTTTTTTGAATAAGGTTTTCAAAGGTGATATGAACGAATTATTAACAACCTTTGTGCAAAACAAAGAGTTGTCGCAGCGCGAGCTGAATCATTTGAAGGGTCTTCTTGAAAACGAAGGGGAGGACCAGAAATGAGTGAATTTTTAAAGACACTTTGGCAGTTAAACATCGAATTGAGCCTGCTGCTGAGCGTGACTCTATTGGCGCGCTATGCTGTGCGTAAGACAACGAAAAATTACAACGCATACCTGCTATGGCTAAGCATTCCTGTAGGTCTGCTATTAGCGATGTTGGCGTCGCAAATAGACTTGGCTCAGCCGCCGGTAGAGACCGTCGGTTACATTGTTCACAACTACGTCGTCGAACCTGCTGAATCATTCAGCGCATGGGCAACATTGGGTTATTTGTGGTTGATGATCGCAGCTTCATTGTTGCTACGCTTAGCGGTTCAGCATAGTCGCCTACGTCAGGAGCTAAAGACCATAGCGGTGCCGCTTCCTTCTCAGCTGAACTCGCGTTTTCGAATTATCGGAATAGATAAAGCCGATTTCTCACCCGCTGTTTATGGTTTCGTTTGGCCAACTATTTATTTTCCCGTGCAGTTGTTAAGCGAGCTGCGACGCGATCAAATCGGATTAATTATTCAGCATGAGGAACACCATATTAAGCAGAAACACCTTTGGCTGAATCTGCTGTGGGACATTCTGGTTTGCCTAATGTGGTTTAACCCGTTTGTGTATGTGTCGCGGCAGAGTTTTCGCCACGATCAAGAATTGTTTTGTGACTATCTTGTGTTACATAAATCATCTCGGCATGACCAGCAGTCTTATGGTCATGCTTTGCTATCGACCGTCTCTGCCACTCATTCGGTCAGCCTACTTTGCTCATGGAAATCATTTAATCAGTTAGAGGAAAGAATCATGAATATCAAAAATAGCAGCAGCCTAAGTAATAAACTTTTTTTAAGTCTGTGCGGGCTCGCCATCGTGGCAAGCACGTCTTTGTACACGGTATCCGCAGCCGATTATGCGGAGAAAAAGGTCATCAAGGTGATTGAAGATGACAGCAGTGAACATCGCAATATCCGTATTGAGGAAGACGGCAAAACCTTTGTAGAAGAAGATGGCGATCGTTATATCTTGGAATATGACCAGCGCCGCCCAATGACCGATGAAGAATCCCTAGCGTTTGATGCAGAAGTCTCGCAGGCTAAAAAACACGCTCATGGCCAGATCAGGGTCATTAAATCAACCGGTGAAGTAGGTGAGGTCGGCGAAGTGGGTGAAGGGCCACACAAAGTCATCAAAATCATTCGCGGTGTCGATGGTGTGGATATTGATGTGGACGAGCTTAGCGAGCTCGCAATTGAAATTAGTGGCGGCATGATGTCCTTAAGTGAGGAAGAACTTAGAGAATTTGCTGAAGACATGAAAGAACATGCCATGGTTGGAATGAGCGAAATCGATATGCAAAAAATTGCTGAAGAGATGCGTGGCTTTGAATTTGAAATTGAAAAGCACCATAGCGAATTTGCTCGAGCGGAACGCGAAGTCGAAGAAGCCATGCGCGAGATTGAAGCCGCTCACGAAGCCAAAGAGATTACTGCAGTTGCCATGGAAGCGGCGCGGGCACAGTTGGAAGCTACGCGTTCTGCCCTGGGGTATGAAAAGGAAAATATGCGGCGTTCTTTAGATCAGGCTCGGGCTGAAATTTCACAGCTACGTGATGAAATTGAGAAGTCCAAACGCCCAGATTAGTCGTATTTAAGAACGATTGTCATTACCCTGCGGCAGGTTGGAGCGTTAATCTCCATCCTGCCCAGCGGTCAGCATGACCTGGCTTAGAGTTCAGGGGCGAAACTTAAGCGGGATGAAACGCGGCACCTGTTTTTGATACTCAGCATAGTCAGGATATTTCTGAGCGGATATCTCTTCGCTGAGTTGTGAACTGCTGCGAAACAATATCACCAGCAAAAGGACGCCCATGACCGACCAATTTAACCATTGGCCCGTTGCCACAACGCTGAACAAATAGAACACAATCCAAATGGCCTGTTCGCATGCGTAGTTTGGGTGTCGCACCAGACCCCATAAGCCGGTTCGAACAAAGCCACGCGTATATTCTATTGGGACAGTTTCCCCACTCTCAAGCAGGCGGTATTTCTCAGATTGAAATACCCATTGTTGATTGTCTGCCTTGTTCTGGAGATAGACCAAGATCAGCAGTAAGCCGGAAAGAGCAAAATCAAATAACCCTAGTTCCATACCTTCGTTGGTACCTACGTGGGCACCGCCGTGAGACTTTACAATTGGCAATGTAAAAAGCAGGATCAATCCCATTTGATAAAATGAGATAAACACGAGGTTAAAAAAAGACCAAGCCCACGGGTTTGAAAAACCCGGGCGTTTTCTAACTTCGGCCCATCGATAATCTTCTTCCCCCTCCCAAAAGCGCCATGAATAACCGCCACGACGCGCAAAGTTCGCAGTCAGACGAAGCCCCCAAACCGTGGCCAGAACTGCCATCAATGTTATCCGGGGTTCGAAAGAGAAGTGCACTGCTGCAATCCACGCGTAAATAATCGGCATGATGGACCACAACTTGTCGACTTGGCTGTAGTTTCTCGCGATCGTGCTGACAATAAAGCACAGCAAGGCAACGAACACATAAACAAGCACTAGGATCCGCAGCACAGCTTGGCTGTTGTCAGGGAGTGGCGGTTCGAATGCGATCGCTAGTAGGGGCACCACAATTAGCGTAAAGATCAGCAAGGCGACAGTTTTCCACATACTTAGCCTATAACCGCTTGTAGCCATAGGGCGATACCGATCAACCCCAAGAAACCGAGATAGGCTAAGCGGGCAAATCTTTTTTGTGGATGATTCCACAGAGATAGTGCTCCAAATGCGCCGCTCGCGCCGAGTGGGGCTATCCAGAACCCAAGCAGGCCGATAAAGCCAAGCAACCCGAAAAGACGCACGACAGAACCTTCGGTGTCGGCGGGAATCTTGTGTTTCAAACCAATAAGTCCGAGTAAGCCAAAGAGGCCTAACAGACCGATCCATTCAATAATCATAAAATGTGTACCTGTGGGAATACCGAGATCGTTTTAAGGTGTGCGTTACAGGGCGTTGGTTATTCGTTCGATGGTCCAGAACATCGCAATTGTGCCGACAAAATAGCTGCTGATCAATGCAGTGTTACGTATTACCAAGATTGAACCTAGTGAGCTGAAAAGTTTCTGTGCCAGCCACCCAATCAGGAGAAGGCTAGCAATAAACACCAGTTGGCCGATTTCAATACCGACATTGAAGCTAAGCAGAGCCACAAATTTATCCCCAGGAGGCAAACCAAACTCGTTCAAGATGTTTGCGAAACCTAAACCATGCAACAGGCCAAAAGCGCCTGCAACAGACGCTGGATAACGATAACTAAGGCTGTCTGGTGTGTCTTTTGGTTTCAGCGCATGGCGGATAATGTCGCTGGCCAGATAGACGATGCTTAATGCGATTATCGCCTCGATGGCACGCACATTGAGCGCAAAATAACCGAAAGCATTCAGGCCCAACGACAAAGAGTGCGCCAGCGTAAATGCGGTGATTGTGAGTACCAAATGCCGCCAACGGCCCAGACAGATAAATAACAGGCAAGCAACAAACAAAAGGTGGTCGAAACCGGTTAACAGGTGCTTGAAGCCCAATCCCGTATATTGAGAAGCGACCTCGGATGCAGTGAGCATTGCCGGAATGGTCCACTGGCTGGTTTGTGGTGGCAGCGCAATGCTAACCATTTGCGACTCTCCCAGTGAAGCAGAGATGAGTGTGCTGAGCCCTGGATTGCTTGTTCCATAATCGAGAGTGACTTCGGTTCCATGAAGCGAATTTGCACAGCGGAAGGCTTGTACGCGTTTGTAGCTACGATCCGGCAGTTGGGAAAGTTGCTCAGAGAACTGCTCGCAAGCCGGGTCGATTTGTGCTCGTGGGGCATACCGCAAGCGCTTGTCATTCGGGATCCGTGTTTCAAGTGAATACAGAAACCCTGCAGAGTTGCTGCCCGCGGTTTGTGAAATTCGAACTGTCAGGGGTTGAAACTCGTCAGCGAGAATAGGCAGCGACAAGAAAACAAAGACGGTAAGCGCGAACCCGGTTAGAGCTTTCATTATGAGGTAAGCATTATGGGCTAACGACGATATCGTATTGCGCGACTAACTGATCGATCTGCGCCTGCAGTGCCTGAGCGTAATTGGCACGCTCCAAATCACGTTTTAGTTGCGCGCTAATATTCTCCATTTCCGGAGTATGCGCGGCGGATTGGCGACTTATTTTGATTAGGTGTTCACCGTAGGCCGAGCTAATTGGGCCCTGCCAACGCGTGGGATCTACAGCAAGCTCAAAGATCTGTTCAGCAAAGTGTTTGCCGAAATGGCGCGAAACCTGGCTAGCAGACTTGGCGACATAATTGCGGTGGTAGGGGAAATGATCACCGTTCAATTCTTGGTGAGAAACATCTTCATTGCCTACCCTGCTCAAAGCTAGCTTCGCACGAACAGAAGCTTCTGCACGATCGCTTTCGTTAGTTTTATAAAACACATGGGTAAAGCTAGTGGAGGCTGAAACTAGGTAATCTTGCTTGTGTGATTCGAAGTAATCTGTGAGCTGCTGGGGGCTTGGTGCAGACTCTGCGCTGGCCAAGCCTTCTAAAAAGTACTTTAATTTTTGAATCACGCGGCGGCGTAAAACCTGATCATTCTGCTCCAGCCCCAGTTTGCTGGCTTCACGAAACAACACTTCTTGTTCGGCGTATTGATCTACGACACGCGCTTTCTGCGTAGGCTCCATGTTTGCCACTATCTTTAGGTAACCAGGGCTGTCAAACACTTGGTCGCGGTTCTGCAAAAAGTTGGCGAGAGCATTTGGCGTTACCACAATCGTGCGTTCATCCAAATTGCTGCCGGCGGGCGTAAATGCACTAATAAGACCGTAAATAATTAGGCCTAGGAATACGAAATGCAGCAACGGTTCTCGTAGGAGACTTTGCATGGGTCAGAAAAAACCAGCTAGGTTATCGTTTAACGTTTTTGGCCAATTTTTTGACCAGCTCTATGGATCAACTCTTCTAATCAACGACGATTAGAGAGGGGACTAAGAAGTTTCTCAACATGTCGCGTGAATGTACACGATTTTCTATCGTTGGCAAACTAACAACCTGCATCGAGACCACCACAAAAGATGCCCAATCGATGTATTGCTCCAGCGTAATGCCGTCGCGTAACCGACCTTCTTTGGCAGCACGTTCATAGGTTGGTGTGGCGCAGGCGATTGCAGCGCGCCGAAAAGAATTAAGTGACTCGGAAGCACGCTGGTAGCGTTGCCACTCAATATCGGTAAATAGCAGCGAGAGCGCAGGCCGGTGTGCAAACTGATCAAGAAACCATATCATGTCTTCTTCAATTTGGATTTCAAGTGAGTCGTAGCGCCGCGTTGATCGTTCAAAATCAACCATCAGTTCTTCAAAATCTCGAATCAGTGCTTGATTGAGCACGTCATCTCTATCATTAAAGTGGCGATAGAAAGTGGTTCTTCCGACTTCAGATTTTTCGATAACAGCGCTTATCGATGTGCTGTCGATCCCTTGAGATTGATATAACTTTACCGCAGCATCCAGAATAGTACTGCGTGTAGCTTCGACACGTCGGTCGATGCGCGGTGGTGAAGAGGGGCTGGTCTCAATATTCATGATAGGAACAAAATATCATAAATTGTTCTGTTACGCTAGACAAACGGAACAAAATACAATAATCTATCCCGCCTAACTTTGAAAAAGACTAAAAACCCGGAGATTGCGATGAGTACCCATAAAGCGCCACAAATTAATCCAGCCGAGATCATGAATTGGCCGATGCTTAAAATCGAGTACCGTACTGATGCAGATGCTATCGCTCGACAACTACCACCGGGTTTTACCGTGGGCAAGGATCCAATTGTTTATCTAACCGTTTATAACTACCCAGTCGATGATGTGCCTGAATACGGAGCGACCATGTTGGTTGCTGCGGATTACAATGGTATCGAAGGACAATACGCTCTGGGTTATGCGATTAATCAAGAGGACGTGATCTATCCTAGCCGCGAACATTGGGGTCAACCTAAATACCTAGCTGATATCGAGTATTTCCGTCTGATGGGTGATATCCATGCCAAGGTCATTCACGCCGGCCACACCTTTATAGAATTTAACGGTGCGATCTCTAGTACCGATGGTCCAGGTGATGAAATTGAAATCAATGAATGGTGGGTCAAAAGCGTGCGTGACGTCAGCATGGAGCCGGGTAAATTTGATCTCGATCCGGAAGTTGTACACGTCTATCAAAAGTACAAAACAGCTTTTCGTCAAACATTGAAAGGCGAATTGATTCTGCGTGAAAGTGCATCCGACCCGATTGCGCAGCGCCTGCCGGTTCGAGAAGTGCTCGACAGCTATTTGTGGACCCCTGATTTTCTTGACCGCAGCATTACCAAAGCCGGTAAATTGGACGCCGAAGGTTTTTGGCCTTTTGCAGATACCATCGGCGGAACGCGTTTTCCAAAGGTAGAAGGTAGCTAGGGATGTCGAAATTTAGTGGCAAGTTAGCCGTTATTACCGGTGCTGCCAGTGGGGTAGGCCGGTCTCTCGCTTTTACATTGGGTGCAGCAGGTGCGCGAGTGCTAATCGCCGATATAGACGATGCTGCTCTCGAGGCAACCGCACAAGACTTGAAAGCAGAAGGTATAGAAACACATAGCCAGCATTGCGATGTCACTGATCAGGCTAGTCTGAACAAGCTTGCCGCAAGCGCATTTGATGAATTAGGCGGTGCGCATTTTGTGTTTGCCAATGCCGGCGTTGCTGCGGGTGAAGCGGGTCCGATTTGGGGCTACGCTGAGAACGATTGGAAATGGTGTTTTGACGTCAACTTCTGGGGTGTGGTGAATAGCATTAATGCCTTCATGCCTCGATTGGCAGCACAAACAGAGCAAGACGGTGCCGATGCCCACTTTATGGTTACTGGGTCTGGCAATGGCGCATTTTTGGTGTATCCAGATCAACCTGTTTACTCTGCTACCAAAGCCGCCGTTCAAGCAGTTACCGAAGCGCTGTATCAGCAAATGCAGGCAGCTAATTCGAAGGTGCAAATACATGCTTTATTTCCCGGTCCGCACGTGGTGGAAACCGGTATCTTTGATTCAGATCGAGTTCGACCAGAGCAATTCGCGAAAGCGGCCGATGCGCCAGATAGTGGCATCAAAAATGCCGATGACTTGCGTGTTTTGATGGAGAGCTATGGAGCTGAATTGCAAACTACTCATCCAGATGAAGTCGCCGAGATGGCCGTCCAAGGCATCAGCGATGGAAAGTTTTGGGTGGTTGAATGGAACGAACAAACCCTGAGTAAAGTTGAAGAAAGAATGCAGTCAATACTGAATAGAACAAACCCTGTAGCGGCCGTTTTAGGCTGAGGAGAAGAAGATGAAACCATCAATTGAGTTACCGGTACCGTTTGGTTGGTACGCCGTTGCTTACAGCAAAGACCTGCAAGCAAAAGATGTTAAACCTGTGCATTTTTTCGATCAAGACTTGGTGCTATTTCGAACCGAAAGCGGTCAAGCTCAGTTGATGGAGGCATTTTGTCCTCACTTGGGTGCGCATCTCGGGCATGGCGGTGAAGTAAAAGGCGAATCTCTAGCATGCCCATTCCACGCCTGGGAACTTAGTTGTGAAGGCGAAGTAGTTAATATTCCTTACGCCAAGAATATGCCAAAAAGAACCACTGAAGGCCCGTGTTTACACACTTTTCCGATGCAGGAACGTAATCAAATGGTATGGGCTTGGTATCATCCGCAAAAAATAGCGCCAACGTTTGATATTGTTGATGTACCACAGCTATCCGACCAAAACTGGAGCGAACTGGACACTTATGAGTGGGAATTTGATACTTGCCTGCAGGAGTCGGGTGAGAATGCTGTAGACATCGCTCATTTTGTATATGTACACGGAACCTTTGCAATGCCTGAGGCGACCGTGACATGGGAAGGCGCTCATCGCACCACCGATATGGTTTCGCAGAGTCCAAAAATAGACGAAGACGGAAATTTGAACATGGAAGAAATGGAAGACATGCATTTGGTGACACAAAATTTCGGTCCTGGCATGGCTCTTCAAGAATTTGCACGAGCGTTTAAGACAGTAATGTTAGCGACGATGGTTCCTATCACAAATAATCGCATTTTGATGCGTTTTGCCTTTACCAAGCCTAATGACATCACCGAACAGTTCAATATGTACACCGATGTATTGATTGAAGAAATTGTTCGTCAGGTTGGGCACGATATCCCGATTTGGGAAAACAAAATCTACCGTGATAACCCAATTTTATGTGATGGCGATGGGCCGATTGCAAAATATCGCAGATGGTTTCAACAGTTTTATGTTGATGGCGACGAAGGCACTACCGCCGCTGAACCATTACGTGCCGTTAAGTAGGAGAAAATGATGCAAGATCGACACACTATTATTTCGTCAGATTGTCATGCAGGATTACCTGCTGAGAAATATCGCGACTATTTAGATCCGCAATTCCGTGACATGTTTGATATGGCCTTGCCAATTCAAACTGAAATGACGGATAAAGCTGAAGAGGTATTTCTGCTCAAGGAAATCAACGACGAGTGGCGCGCTGGTATTAAAGAGCACTTAACTGGCGCTTGGGACTACGAGAAGCGTCTGGAAGTCTTGGATGGCGATGGTATTGCTGGCGAAGTTATTTTCCCTGATGGAATTACCGAACAGAACGCACCGCCATTTGGCGCGGGTTTGTCCATGCCAACCAAAGATATTGCCGGTGAATTACAGTGGGCAGGTTCACGCGCTCACAATCGATGGTTAGCCGAGATGGTTTCGAGAAATCCAGCACGGCATTTTGGCGTCGCTGTTTGCCCTATTTTGTGGGATGTCGAAGAAGCAATTAAGGAGGTTAAATGGTGCTCTGAAAATGGGTTGGGCGGCGTGCTGCTACCGTTGTTGACGGGTGATTTCGAATCTTATCATCACCCTAAATACGATCCGTTCTGGGCGGCATGTGAAGACCTCGGGATCGTCGTTTGTTTTCATTCCGGCCCCGCGCCAATGGAAGATTATTACGGTCAAATGTTCCCAATGAGCAACTTGGATAACTACCCCGGGGCCGTTGGTGTTTTTATCTCTGAGGTGTTTTTCTGGACCTATCGACCGCTTATCTTTATGGCTTGGGGCGGTGTGTTCGAGCGCTTTCCAAAGTTAAAATCTAGTGTCACTGAGACTGGGCAGGGGTTCCTGTTGCCGCCTATGTTGAAGATGCTGGATCATCACTATCACGACACACATTTTTCGGCCAAGCTAGGTGATTACCGTAGTCATTTATCCATGTCACCCACCGATTATTTTAAGCGCAATTGTGCAATCGGTGCATCGTGTATGCCTCGAACCGATGTTGTGATGCGCCATGAATTAGGTATGGATCAATTGATGTGGGGCAGCGATTATCCGCACCCTGAAGGTACTTGGCCGCACACTAAAGAAGATCTAAAGGCTGCTTTCAGCGGATTTCCAGAAGATGATGTCGCCGCTATCTTGGGCGGAAATGCCATCAAATTTTATGGTTTTGATTCTGTTGAGATTGACAAAGTAGCACAGCGAGTAGGGCCTCTAAAATCTGATTTCGCATGAATGAAAACCCAGTCTACCCGGCTGGCGCCACTTTGGTATTAGGCGGGAGCGGTGGGCTCGGCGCGGCTTGTGCTGAACGCATCGCGCAAGACGGTAATCAGATAGCCATTAGTTATCACGGTAACGCCGAGGCCGCGCAAGCGGTACTCGCGAATCTTGGCGAGGTGACGGCAAGCTCGCATCAACTAGATGTGTCTGACCAGGCACAATGCGAACAAACGATTAAAAACGTTATCGATCAGCATGGTCGAATTAATAGCGTAGTGTATGCCGTGGGTTCCAATATCGCGCAGCCCTTGGTAGAAGAAATAACGGCCACTCAATGGCGCGACGTTGTTAATGCTGACCTAAATGGTTTCATGCATATCATTCAACCGGTGATTGGACATATGCGCGAGCACGGTGGTGGATCTATCGTTCACGTATCCTCAGCGGGTTTAGGAAGAACGCCACCGCGAGATGGCTTATCGGTGGCGCCTAAGGCGGCAATCGATGCACTGATGCAAACCATTGCCGCGGAAGAAGGCCTGCATGGCATTCGTGCTAATAGCGTGGGTGTCGGGGTTATCGAAGCCGGTATTTTTAAGCGGCTTGAAGCACAAGGCGTATTTGACGACAATTGGAAGTCTGCCGTTAAAGCGGCGCTGCCATTAGGGCGTTTTGGCAAGGCATCTGATATCGCTGAAGCGGTAGCATTTTTCGCATCTAACCGCTCTAACTATGTAACCGGTCAGACTTTGTTTGTCGACGGCGGTTACAACGTCTAAAAAGGACTGCGCAATGGACCCATATTTACAACGCGCGCTCTCGCCGGCGAGTTTAGCTGGACTACCGTTACGCAATCGAATAATCAAAGCCGCTACATTTGAGGGGAAAACCCCCGGCGGCTTGCCCGGCGATGCTCTGTTGGAGTTTCATCGGCAAATGTGTGTTGGCGGCGTCGCAATGACGACCATTGCTTACTGCGCCACCGAACCTGACGGACGAATTCACGAAGACATGATCTTGATGAATGAATCGGTGCGCGAACCGCTAAAGAACATGCTCGATGCCTTACACGCGACTGGCGCCAAAGTGTCGGGGCAAATGGCGCACTGCGGACATTTTTCTAAAAATAGAGAACTGCAGCGGCTTAAACGCCCGCTCGGGCCGAGCCGGCATTTCAATAATTTGGGTGCGATGATAGGGAGGCCATTCGCCGGAGCGATGAGCGAGGCTGACATTAAGGCCTTTGTAGACAGCTACTATGAATCAGCCCTTTTTATGCGCGATATCGGTTTTGATGCTGTGGAAGTTCATTTCGGCCATGGCTATGGCTTGAGCCAATTTATTAGTCCGTTGACCAATAGAAGATCTGATCGGTTTGGCGGCAAAATTGAAAACCGCGTGCGCGTTCCACTGATGGCGTTAGATGCGGTACGCAAAGCGGTCGGTGATGATTTCCCGATCCTAGGTAAAATCAGCATGTTTGATGGTGTGCGTGGTGGCACTAAGGAAGAAGACGCCTTGGTGGTAGCAGAAATGTTGGATAAGTCTGGAATCGACGCAATTATCACCAGTGGCGGGACTAGCAGCTATAACCCAATGCCGATGTTTCACGGAGACTCTATTGCTCCTGGAATAATCGACACCGCCCCGAATAGGTTTACAAAATTAATGCTGAAGTTTTTGGCACCGCGAATGTTTAAAGACTTGCCCTATCGAGAGCTGTACTTCCTCGATAAACATAAGCGCTTTCGCGACCGAGTAAAACAAGCTCAAATGGTCTACGTCGGAGGCTGCCACACTGCAGAGAGTGTTCAGGAAGTGATGGCTGCCGGCGTCGATTTCATCCAGCTGGGGCGCGTATTGGTTAAAGACCCCGCCTTCGTAAACAACCTGGGTGCGAAGGGAACTGATTATCGCAGTGGATGCACGCACTGCAATTATTGCGTCACCAGTATTGATCGCCCGGGCGGCGTGCATTGTCTTTTAAACGTAGAGAGCGATTCCTAACATTTGTTAGACGCGCCTTATCCAAAAAAATTAGGAGTTCATTATGAAAATTAATAAAGGTAGTGTCGCAGTTATTACCGGCGGCGGTGGCGGAATTGGTCGTTGTTTGGCGCGAGCGCTAGCCGAAAAAGGCTGTGATTTGGCCTTGGTCGATATTGATCAAGAAGCACTGGAGGGCAGCCGCAATGCAGTGTCGGAATTCGGCGTGAAGACTTCTTTGCACCGGACCGATATCACCAGTTTCGAGGCGGTTGAAGCAATGGCAGCCGAGGTCATCGAAGCCCATGACAAAGTGAATATATTGATAAACAATGCCGGTATCACAATTCAAAAGAGCTTCGAAACCCACACCATTGCGGATTGGGAACGCGTGATCGGTATTAACTTTATGGGTGTTATTTACGGCTGTAAAGCTTTCTTGCCGAGTTTGAAATCGGCAGCTGCTGGCGAAGGCGCTCATATTGTGAATATGTCGAGCATGGCGGGCCTACTAGGGTTACCGAATCAGGCATCCTATTGTTCTACTAAGTCGGCGGTTCGGATGCTCAGTGAAACGTTGAATGCGGAACTTGATGTGCATGATGTTGGCGTGACAGCAGTGCACCCTGGTGCGATCAAAACAAAGATGATTCTGACCACACTGCATGAATCGGATGATGTAAAGAACGCCGAAAAAAGCTACAAAATGGTGGAAAAAATTGGCAACACACCAGAGTACGCAGCATCCAAAATCGTGCGCGCAATCGAGAAGAATAGTCTGCGGCTGCGCATTGGCAAAGATGCGATTATTTTGGACATTCTAAAGCGTCTGTTCCCATCTGGCATAAATCGACTAATTGCCAGGGCAGCAAAAAAAGCAGCGAACTCTTGAGGGCATTGGCATGACTATTATACGAATGTTATTTTCAGCCGTGCTGTTGATCGGTTTGAACGGCGTTATTGCTCACAAAGTTAGGGCCTACGAACAGCCCAATGTTGTGATTATTGTGGCCGATGATCTTGGCTACGCAGATCCGGGCTTTCGAGGTTCCGAAATCGATACGCCTACGATTGATCAACTAGCTGCTGATGGCTTGGTGATGAATCGCTTCTATGTGGCGCCGATATGTTCGCCAAGTCGTGCGGCGCTGATGACCGGTCGTGATCCGATGCGTCTAGGCGTGGCCTACAATGTATTGTTGCCCTGGGACAATGGCGGGATACATCCGCGTGAACGATTCATGTCAGAGAGTTTTCAGCAGGCGGGTTATCAAACTGCCTTGGTAGGGAAGTGGCATCTGGGTCATGCGCAACAGCAGTTCACGCCTCTGGCTCGGGGTTTCGATGAGTTTTACGGTCATCTGCATACCGATGTCGGCTATTACCCGCCTTTCGGAATCGCTGGGGGCAAAGATTTTCAGCGTAATGGTGTGTCGATTGAGAAAGAGGGCTATGAAACGTACCTATTGGCAGATCATGCAGTTGATTGGATAAAGCAACGCGACCAAACAAAGCCTTTTTTCTTGTACCTGCCATTTTTAGCACCACACGAAAATCTGCAAGCTCCGCAAGATCTGGTAGATAAATATGCTGACTTAGAAGATCGCCGTAGTGCCTCGCGTAGCCCCTCTGGTGGCAGCGGCTTGCTATCCAAGCTAGCAGGCGCGGGAAGCCGTAGACCGATCTACGCAGCGGTTGTTGATGCGATGGATCAGGCCATGGGCAGGGTGATCAGTGCGCTAGAAGAGGAAGGCATTGTAGAGAATACGATTGTGATATTTCTGTCTGATAATGGTGCCACGCGAATGGTGGGCCGTGGTGGCGGTGATAATGCACCGTTGCGTGGTGGAAAGGCTGAGACCTATGAAGGCGGGATTCGAGTGATCTCGATCATCCGTTGGCCAGCACAAATTGAAGCAGGTAGTGAAACCGACCAAATGCTGACCGTCATGGATCTTTTTCCAACCTTGGCCGCAGCCGCGCAAGTGCCAACGGGTAATACGCTTGAACTTGATGGCTTGAATGTACTGCCGGCCTTAACGAGAGGCGAACCCACAAAACGCGACAAAACAGTCTTTTTCGCGTCCGAAATTCCAACTTACGGGTCGATGAATTTTGCGGCGATCGAAGAGGAATGGAAGTTGGTCCAGTGGGTTGAGCAAGATCCAGTTTCGACAACGGTGACCCACGAGCTGTTTAATCTGAAGAATGATGTGGGGGAATACAACAACCTCGCTGAGAAGCATCCAGCAAGAGTTCAGCGCATGGCCAAACAGATCTTGGAATGGCGTGCTCTGCATCCAATCAATGGCACTCGAGCTCGCCTCGCAGCCCCACCGGGTTGGCGGGCTCCTCTAGATTGGGCAAACTACCCACGTGGTGATGAAGAACTCCAGGATCAACCACGCTCGAGTGTGGCGCCGACACGGATTTCGGAACACATCTTGGATCAACGCCTGGGTGATCGTGGCCGGTTGATTTACAACTGCCAGCCTAATCGTGTGGTCGGTGGTTTATGTCTCAACGAATTGAGTAGCCCCGAATAACCCAATTTATAGCTGGGCAGTTGGCCCTTCACGTGGAAGAGAACAATGAATTTTGATTTTTCTGATGAACAGAAGTTGATTCAAAGTGAAGCACGAAAATTCCTGCGCGAGCGGTGTTCTAATGACCTAGTGCGTAAAGTGATGGATGACGACGAGGTTTATTTTGATGAAAACCTGTGGCAGCAAATAATTGAACTCGGTTGGACCGGTATCGCGATTCCAGAACAGTATGACGGCCTAGGCATGGGCTACCTCGAATTGTGTGTGCTCGCACAAGAAATTGGATACTCGCTCGCCCCGGTGCCATTTTCTTCAAGTATTTATCTCGCCTCAGAAGCCCTGAAGCTGTTTGCTAATGAACAACAAAAATCACGTTGGTTGAGTAAAATAGCCAGGGGTGAATCGATTGCTTGTCTAGCCCTAAGCGAGCAGCTTGGGCAATCGGTAACGCACAATGCCCAATGCACCGTGTCAGGAAACAAACTACACGGTGAAAAACAGGCGGTGGTCGATGGGCATATCGCTAACATGGCGATCGTCTCAGCGGCAGATGAACGGGGTGACAACCACCTGTATCTTGTTGAGCTGAATCAAAGCGCAGTCACGCATCATGCCACCAAGACGCTGGACCCTTCCCGACCACAATGCACACTGCGTTTCGATGGAGCAGTTGTTGAAGTGATGGGGCAATTAGATGGTGAGGGTGGTGGTGCACAAAAACAATTGGCGCAACTGTATAGTCGAGCCGCGGTGTTATTTGCCTTCGAACAAATTGGCGGTTGTGACGCCGCTTTAAAAATGGGCCTGAAATATACCAACGAGCGCTTTGCTTTTGGAAGACCGGTGGCCTCGTTTCAGGCGATCAAACATAAATTCGCTGACATGTATGTGGCGAAGGAATTGGCAACTGCCAACGCCTACTATGCGGCATGGGCGTTGTCTACCGATGCGCCAGAGCTTGAGCTAGCGGCTGCAACGGCACGCGTCAGCGCGATTGAAGCGTACTTTCTGTGCTCCAAGGAAAACTTACAAGCGCACGGTGGCATGGGCTATACCTGGGAATTTGATTGCCATTTGCATTATCGCAGGGCTCAGCACCTATCGCTTAATATTGGCTCCTCGAACTATTGGAAAAACCAATTGGCAGACCAGCTGTTGCTGGCGGAGGCATAGACCGTGGATTTCAACGATACTCCCGAGCAAGCTCAATTTCGCGCGGAAATTCGATCTTGGATAGCTGACAATGCGAAATTACCGCAGGCTGGTTCATCGAATAGAGATATGAATGCACGCTATGAAGGTGCGAAACAGTGGTATTTACAAAAGGCCAAAGCCGGTTATGCCTGCCTTGACTGGCCGAAGAAATATGGTGGCGCAGGACTGACGCCAGTACATAAAGTTATCTGGTCTGAAGAAATTGCGAGCTACGATGAAGCTGACGAGTATTTTGTAATCGGTATCGGTAATTGTGGGCCAGCCGTTCGGCACTTCACCACCGAACAGCGACGACAAGAACTGCTGCCACGTATGGCAAGCGCTGAAGACGTGTGGTGCCAATTATTTAGTGAGCCAGCTGCAGGTTCTGACGTCGCAGGATTGCGCACCGCAGCGACGCAAACAGAGGACGGTGGTTGGCATATTAATGGTCAAAAAATATGGACCTCGGGTGCACAGCATAGTGATTATGGTGTGGTGCTGTGTCGTACAGATACTTCAGTATCAAAGTACAAAGGCTTGACCATGTTCATTATTGATATGCGTCAAGAAGGGGTGAAAGTTCAACCGATCAAACAAATGGATCGAGGTGAGCACTTCAATGAAGTGTATTTCAACGATGCCTATATACCCGATGAAAATCGCTTAGGTGAGGTTGGCGCAGGTTGGGAAGCCGCACTGGTTGTTTTGATGAACGAAAGGATGGCCATTACCGCCTCAGCGCCGAATGGTTTCACCGAGTTTTTAAGTTACGTAAAAACGGCAGAACTAGACCAGCAACCGCTACGTGATCATCCTCTTGTGCGCGATCGCATGGCTAGCTGGTATTGCTTACACGCTGGCGTGAAGGCCTCGTACTACCGCTTGATTACCGCGATATCGCAAGGCGGCGTGCCGGGCGCTGAAGGTGCTATCGGCAAGTTAATTGCTGGCAAAATGAATCAGGATATCGCCGACTTCACGATTCAACTTATGGGAGAAAGTGGGGCTATACACGAGCAGGCTCTGTCTGCAGAAGAAGCCTATTTTCAGGATGCGTTGCTGTATACGCCGGGAATTCGATTAGCCGGTGGCACCGACGAGATCATGCGAAATATTATTGCCGAACAGGTTTTACGGATGCCGCAGGAACCGCGCGTCGATAAGGGTATTGCCTTCAAAGAGATACCAACTAGCGCTGGTTAGATGGCTCTTTGGCCTGATTAACCCAACAAATCTGGTAGTTGTTGTAATAGCCGACTGCGTTCGCCTACGTATTCACCGGTGAGCGCAAAGCCCAGTATTTCGCCCTGAGGGTTCTCAAATTCCGCTAGAACACTGTTGTCGTTCTCTTTGACGATACACCACTCTCCATCACAGTCGATCGGCGGTGGACTCACAACAACCGGACACGCCGGAGTCTTAATAGCAACGGGCATCGCAGGATAATGCACGGTGGTTGGCGTGCCAGTTAAGGTTCTTGCCAAGGCATGCACGCCTGCAACCAGTGGCGCGACGAACACCATTACGAGGCCTTCAACCTCAGCACAATCACCCAAGGCAAATACGTTTGCGGCACTGGTCTGCAACAAATTATCAGTGCAAATACCGCGTTGAGTTTTGATGCCAGCCTGTTCAGCCAGCTCTGTGCGAGGGCGAACACCGATGGCAGATAACACAATATCGGCACTCAGTTCGCTACCATCATCCAACACAACTGTCATTCCATCGGTGGCCGCATTAAGTTGTGCGACAGTGCGCCCAAAGTGGAACTGCGCGCCCTTAGCTTCGAGACCGCGTTGAACTGCCTGGCCAGCAGCATCGGGCAGCAGAGTGGACAAGCAAGTGCTCATAGGGTCAACCGATTCAACTTCGAACTGGCCGTTTAATAGATCGTTGGCGTACTCACAACCGATAAGGCCCGCACCCATTATGCAGATTCGCTTGGCTTTTGCAGCGGCAACTGCCTGCTGAAATTGAGCAAAGTCCATTAGATCATTAATCGAATAGATGAGCTCAGACGCATCACCTTCAAGCGGCGGGGTAATACACTCAGCTCCCAAGGCGAGAACTAGTTTCCCATACCGCAAAAACCCCTTACCCTGATTGATCGACAGCGTTTGCGCAGCCGTGTCAATCTGGTCGACCGAGGTGAGTGTTAAAATGCTGGCATTGTATTGGACTGCCATGCCCGCAGCATCCTTCTGTGTTAGGTCATCTGCCGACGTACTCTTGGTGTAGCCCGTTGACAGTGCAGGCTTGGAATAGGCCCGCCCATCGTCCTTACAAATAAGTGTGACGGGGACTTGGCTGTCTAACTTGCGTATTTCTTTAAGCAGGCCATAGCCGGCGAGGCCTGTGCCCACAATGATGATGGGGTCAACTGAGACGGCATCAACCACGGGGTTAGCTGCTGGGGCTGACACAGGGGTACCATCGGGAACCTCTACCAGCTCGAAATCATCTTTTCCAACGCCGCATTCGGGGCACAACCAGTCGTCAGGAATATCTTCGAACTTTGTGCCAGGTTCAATACCACTGTCAGGGTCGCCAATTTTTTCATCGTAAATCCATCCGCATACGATGCATTCCCACTGTTTCAAAATGATTTCTCTTTTTGCCTTTGTATAAGGTTTAATTTTACCAAATTAAGCACCGGTAGGCTGTTAAAATAAAGGCATGTCTACAAACAAAAAAAGAGTCGTTCTGGTGACTGGTGGGAGCCGCGGAGTGGGCAAGGGTACTGCGTTGGCGCTCAGCAACGCTGAGACCATAACCTATGTAAGTGGCAGGTCACGGCAGGAAGGTCAGACCACTGCATTGCCCGGCACCATTGATGCCACTGCTGCTGAGATAGAGTCGCGCGGCGGCAACGTCGTTGCAGTTGCCTGTGATCATTCTGAGGATGCACAGATAGAAACGTTAATTAAACAGATTATCGACGAGCAAGGTCAATTAGACATTTTAGTCAACAATGTCTACCAAGTACCTGACGATTTGCTGGAGTGGAAGCCCTTTTGGCAGCGCCCCATTGATGCGCACTGGAAGGCGATGATTAATGTGGGTATGCGCGCACATTATGTGGCCGCCTTCCATGCTGCGTCGCACATGGTGGCAGCGAAGGCAGGCATGATTGTGAATATTTCATCCCCTGCAGCGCGAGCGTACATCCATTCGGTGATCTATGGTTTGGGTAAGGCGGCTAAAGACAAGATGATGCACGATATGGCCAAAGAACTAAGAGAATACAATGTAGCGGCATTTGCGCTGTGGCCCGGTATCGTTAAGACCGAACGCTTGCAACCTGCGCTGGATGCAGACGCCCTTCCCGCGGACTATGAGCCGCTCAAGTCAGGCATGGAGTCCCCGGAGTTCAGCGGTAGAATATTGGATGTGATAGATCGACAAGGGCTGGCGATGAAGTACACAGAAGGGTCTTGGTGGAATTCGGAGTTGGCACGCGAGTTACAAGTCACCGATGTAGATGGTTCTCAACCGGAATCTTACGCAGCATTTATGGGCAAGCCGATTACACCGCCAGAAGCAATGATAAAGTAACTAGTTGAATTAGTTAGGAAAATACCATGAGGAATTATCTAGAATCAGAAGAACGTGTTTTTGCGGATCGTTTGGTAAATTATTCGGATGCCTTGATTGCTTTGGCCTTTATTACTACTTCGGGCTTGGGTCTTGCCATCGCCGATCCTGAGACCAGACAAACCTTTGAAGAGGTTGCCGGAAGCCTAGTGGTTGTAAACGTGATGTTAGGGCTCACTTATTCTTGTCTATTAATGATATTGCGACGCTGGGAGAATAAACTACGTAGTGACGCGCCCTTGCCACCGATGGTCGTACGATATTCGCGCAATTTGTATATTGCTCGTCACGTAGTGGTGTGGTTGGCGGTCTGGATTACCGTCTTTATCATGCTTGCCATTCGATAAACCATCCAGTGAGTGACGCGCTAGACCAGCGATCGGAGTGAATTTAGGCCTCCGAGGCCAAGCCCGGAACAGCGCCCATTTCAATAAGTTTCAGTACACCAGCACTGTCTTTTTGCATCATCAAGTTAAAGGTTAGGTGGTACTTTGTGGTCTCGATTTTCCATTGCTCGCCCTGCTTGCGATAGGTGTCCATGTAATAGCCGCCCATAAATTGAGCCACCTGAGTTTCGGTTTCAATTAACTGAAACTGCATACGCCAGCGTCCGTGGGCCTGAGTGTCATTCAAGACTTCGATTTCAGGTGCCAAGCCATGATGTAAATCTATATGGCTAGGTTTGTCCGTCATCTCAAGGAAGAGGGTAATAAACGCATCAATATCGGTAAAAATGCCGATGAATCCAAAATCGATGCTCAGGCCTTCAGTAACAAAACAGTCTTTTATTCCAAGCGCATCTCGTTGATCACAGGCGAACCAATAGCGCGCCTTCAATTGTTTGATAGCTTCTATATCTTCTAGGCGCGTAATACGTTGTTCTAAATCACTAGGCATGGTCAGGTCTCATTTTTTCTTGCTGGTTCCTACTTTCTTAGTTTTCGAAGCTGTCTTTTTCTTAGCTCGTTTTTTTGCCGTTTTCTTCTCTGAACCTGCCTTTGCCTGTGCCGCTAGGTCACAGTATTCATCGGTTGATGTTTGCAGGCATTCAATATAGAAATCGATGTCAGACATGATTGAGCGATCGGATGTAACACCCATAGTGAGATCCTTACCAATGCCGGTAATCGCATGCGTTAAGGTAATGCCATCAGACAGCGGCATCACTGGGTGGGCACTAACAATGGGGGCGCCAACAAAGTACTTCGCTGGCCCTGTTGGTCCAGGCACATTGGTAATGATGGTATTGATCGACGGGAACTTGCTTGCCAAGCCGAGACGATCCACAAGTTTCATTTGCAGGGTATGAAGGTAGGCTGGCATCAAATCATTGACCGCTCCGAATAGATCAAAAATTACATCACGCGCTAAGGTGATGCCACGAGCTGTTCTTGACTGAACCATTCTCAATCGAGCCTGCGCATCGTCAGTATCCGTTCCTAGGCTAACCACCATGCCTGAGACCATATTGCCGCCAGCATCTTTTGCGGCATTGGGCCGAACAGAAACGGGACACACTGCCGTAAGTGATTCCTCAGGCAAGTCGTGGTGTGCCTGTAGGTAGCGGCGCAAGCCACCGGAGGTAATCGAGATGATGACATCATTGATGGAGGCGCCTGGGTGCAGAGATCGCACGTCCTGTAGCTTTGCAATCGGCCAGGTGATCGAATTGTAGACGCGGTGCGGAGAAACCGCGGCGGTAAATCGAGTTCTCGGTGCTCGTGATTGATCAGGCTTGCTTTCTCCTTTAAGGCTGGAGTATAACTCGGCCGCTTTCTTAACGCCCTCCGCGGCTGCTCTGACGGATTTAGTCGTTTGGCCGAGAACACTGGGGATAGTACGAGCCCACATTTCGATTTCAGTCGGCGCTCGTTCGACCACCGTGGTTTTTCTTTCAACCTCTTGATAATCCGGGGTGTCGGTCATCAGATCAGAAAGTAATTCGACCGTGGATTTCCCATCGACGTAGGCATGATGCAAGCGGACTAATACCGCAAATCCTCCGGGGCCAACACCTTCGATATTGTTTAGGCCTTCAATGATGTAAATTTCCCAGGGTGCTCGATCATTGTCCATTGCACGCGACAAAATTCTTGAGGTGAAGATGCAAAGTTGTCGCCAGTCTCCTGGTTGGGGCAAACCGACATGCCGAACATGATATTCAAGGTCAAAGTTTTCGTCTTCAATCCAGTAAGGAAAATCCAAATTAAGCGGGGCTTTTTGTAGGCGCCGGCGAAACATCGGGTTGTTGTTAATTCGCACATCAAGGTAATCCAAAATCTCCTTGTGGCGAATAATTCCCTTGGGAGATTTTGATTGATCGCATAACCACATCACACAAATGGCAATCGGGTTATGTGGTTTATCCATGTTATAAAACATCGCGTCGGTGGCGGATAACTGTTTCATTTTATTTTCGTATCTCGTTGTTTATATTAATTATTTCAAAGCATGTTGGCGCATTTCCGTAATGTTTTCAGCAGCCTTTTTATTGCGTTGAATAAACGACTGTATGCGCAGATTGGCAGCTTTTGCTTCCGGTAGAAATTCAATTAGCGGGTAAACATGAGGTGAATGCGGGCTTACGGTAATTTCTACCTCGACACCTTGTTTGCTAGCGCGTTCGGCTACTAGTGTGCTGTGATCACGTAGCATCTCTGTGCTTCCGACTTCGAAAAGCAATGGTGGTAGACCGTCAAAATTTCCATGTGCGGGAGAGACCAGCGGGTCGTTGGTTGCTATTTCTACTGGCAGACTTTGCCTGGCCATCCACAATAGGGCGCTGATATGAAACATCGGGTCTTTACGTAGGTTCTCCACAATGCTCGGTCCAGATAGCGTTAAATCTGTTCCTGGTGAAAATAGCATTGCGCCAGCAGGTAGAGGCAATTGTGCTGTGCGAATTTGCAATAGCGCGCTTAGCGCAATGCCGCCACCGGCGGAATCGCCCATCAGAAAAACATTTTCTGCACGGTAGCCTAAGTCTTCGACTAGATGACGGTAGATATTTAATCCATCTATCTGACCCGTTGGCATTTTATGTTCAGGAGCAATTCGGTATTGAGCTAGGAGAGCAGCACAACCGTTTTGTTTGCACAAGCGTACTAACATCTCACGGTGGCCATTAATGGCCGGTAAAATAAAGCCGCCACCAGGGAAGTATAAAAGCAAAGTGGTGTTGGCGTTCGACTCCGACGAATCAGGTACAAACCACTCGCAATCGAGATCCACCAAAACTTCTTTAGAATAGTTGAGCCCGTCTGGAATCTTCAGTGGTCGGTTGACCTTTAGTATCAGTTTGCGAAGTTTTTCAACACTGTAATCGTTGGTGAAGCGGCGTCGTGCTACCAGCCTCAACAGGGTATTGAGTAACATGCGTTTCCAGTTAATCATGGTCTTCTTCGTTGTTTAATTTATATCGGCAGAATAAATAAGGGCCGGTAGAACCGGCCCTTATCCAATACACTATTACTTCGATTAGAAGCTCATGCGGGCACTTAGGCCAAATGAACGTTCCTGTTGCAAGAAGATTTCTTGGAACTGATTATTAACGTCGAAGTTGTCACCTGGATTGCTTAGATCCAATTGTGAGTCATCGTCCGTTAAGTTCTTAGCCCAAACAGATACTTCCCAATTGTCCTGACGTACGCCGAAGAATAAGTCTAGAAGGAAGAAAGAGTCAGTTTCACCAGGGTTGTCGCCGAAGTTTTGCACTGCACGTGTTGAAACAATGCCGTCATTGTATTTGGCATTGGTGCGAGCAAAGAATTCCATTGAGCCCAATGGGCGAGTGTATTCTGCGAAGAAATTGGCAGTCAACTCTGGAGCACCTGGAACGCGTGAGCTTGAGGCACATCGACCAATCTGCTGGCCCGGTGCACGAACGTTACAAGGGATCAGTGCATTGTCGAACTCAGTTTTTACATAACTAATTCCGCCGCCAGCAGTGATGTTGTCAGACAATACAGCACGCCAGTCGAGATCAAACCCAGTAAATGTGGCATCTGCATTAGATACTAAACCACCAGTCAGGTTAGAAACCTGCCCATTAGGTTGGACGAAGGTTAGGTTACGAGTGAAGTTCAAGTAGCCATCGAATTCTTGACGAAAAATCGCAGAATTGACTTCCAACGATCCGCCCAAGTAAACCATCTTAGAACCGATCTCGATTGTGTCGCTTTCTTCATCATCAAACAGAAGGTCTGAAGCGCTTAACGCTGATCCCGGGGTAATTGAGATGCCACCTGGACGGAAGGCGCTTGAGTAAGAAACGTAAACCGTAGTCATATCACTGAAGTCATGACTTAAGCTGAGCGAACCTGTTGTGGAATCGGTTTTTCGATTCTGAAATTCAGGGGCAATACTCACGATATTGGTACTAGCAATTGCGTTAAGTATTGAGAAGTTTAATATTCCCTGAGCTGTGCCCGCTGCTGTTGGTATTACAAATGCAGGTGGCAGTGTGGCTGAGATCGCAGAGAGATTTTGAATAGAAATTCTCTCAGGTTGGTTGAAGCCATCGAACAAGATATCGGTGGTGTTAAAACGCTCAATCTCTTGATAGCGCACAGCTGCTTCCAATTTGGTTTTTTCATTCAGCTGCCAACTATGCGAAGTAAAATACGCAGTGGTTTCAGAATTGACTGGAATAGTTCCGCCAGTGGCGAAGTTAATTCCTTCGATATGGCCGCCAGTATAAGTGAACGGAAAGAATGGATTATTGAACACAGCTAAAGGAATGTAGCTACTGCCGGTGTTCCACGCCTGGAATCGTGTGCTGGTGTCTTGATCGCGCTTGAACGCACCAAACATGTAGTTCCACACAGGGTTGTCTACAGAAGAAAGACGCAGCTCGAATACATCGGCGTCAACCGTGGTAGTAGTACTCTGGTGAGTCAAGTAATCGGTGTCACTAGTAACGCCCAAGCCAAATGCTGCAAATGCCTGGCCTAACTCAAAGTTACTAGAAATATCATTTTCGGTACGAGAAGCCTTCGAACTCTCGGTCTTACCGTAAACTGCGCTCAGTTGGTGATTCTCACCGATCGCCCAATCTAGATTTAATGTGGTGATTTGTGCTTCGCGTTTAGTGAAGCCATCGTTTGCAGTGAGTGCATTCTTATCGTCCACAGTGACCGTAGTACATCCAGGGCCGCCTATACCGAATGGCTGAATGATGCTGCATGGAATACCAAAAACACCGGGAAAGGAACTTGCGCTAGAGCGTGAACCAGCCACTTGAGGAGTACCTAAAATGGTTTCGTCGTTGTCTTGATACGTTAGATTAAGCGCTACATTTTCATTTGGTTCCCAACGTAAAGACGCGCGGTAGGAGGTGCTTTCGGTGTCTTGCACATTGCCAGTTCCTATGTTGACAATATTATTGCCATCAGAGGAGTCATCGTATGCGGCGATTCGCAAGCCTAATTTGTCAGTAACTAAAGGAATACTTACCGCGCCCTGGATGTTCATTGCGCTATTTCCTTCGCCATATGTAGCAGCTACATAGCCGTCATATTCATTCAAGCTTGGCTTAGCGGTATGAACGATGATTGCGCCAGCGGGTGATGTCGCACCTTGTACTGAACCCTGTGGGCCACGCAATATTTCAATTCGTTCTACGTCGTAAACCGCACCAAAGACATTGTCAGCCCGTTGTGGTGCGTCATTTTGATAGACGTCCACCGCTGCGCCAGTACCCGATTCGGGGTCGACTACGACGCCGCGCATGGAGATTGTTACGTTACGTGGGTTCTTTTGCGTTAGCGAAAGACCGGAAGTGATTTTCTCGATGTCTTTGAAGTTTAGGATGCTGTATTCATCCAATTGCGCTCCGGACACTACGTTTACCGTTGCAGCAACATCGCGTATATTTTGTGCACGCTTGGTTGCCGTCACGATTATTTCCTCGAGTATCGCGCCTTGTGCGTAGGCCGGGCTAACTGCACCCGCCATCACGCCCAAGAGTACCGAGGCTGATAAAAATTTCATACGAGTTTTCATGGTTCTACTCCTCATTTGTTTCTGGTTTAATATTGTTGTTTGTTCTGTGCTATGGCCCGAATTTGACTGCTCACCCAACCCCATATAATGTGGTGGAAGCAAACAGCATATCAGGAAATTACCCATAAAGAACAGGGTGTTAA